>JAGDQP010018714.1:18002-36077 GCA_022664845.1 Lepisma saccharinum
TATGTATACTCTAGAAAAATAATATATTATGTTCAGATATGATTTTAAGATGTTTGGAAATATTCTTAAGTTATAAGATTTCCATTGTTTTAATGTAACGAAAACCTTTTAACATTTCCAAAATATAAGAAAACATTACATAAATATATAAAATAATTTTTGTAAGTTATATTAAATAAAAGAAGCTTTTAAAATATGTGGGAAATACTAGTATTATGGACTCTTTTATGGTTTTAAACTATTGTTGAAATGTTTTAACAATATATTTGGGAAATTAAATGTGATGCAGAAAATATCTTGTTTCCTTATTTGACACAGGAAATAGTTTTAAAACATTTGAAAAATATTTCTCTGCTGTGCGGTGAATAATGACTTCGCAATACTCAGTTTCAATGTATGGCTTCCAAAGCAGGATACTGCAAATATGAAGAAATTGTTAAAAGAAGCAATACAGCAGAAAAGTTCCCCATACGTATTGGCCAGAAAGTGATACGCTTTCTTTACAAAATTCATTATCTATGCTAGTTCTTTCGAGGGATAGTACATAGGTAACATTTGACGCATTTTTATATCAAGCTCATAAGAGTTGAGTCGCATTTATTTTGGATGAGTATGGCATGAAACATGATTTGTACCTTGAACTCTTTCAAACTTCAAATTCCCAGAAAAGCAGTAGATGCTAATTTCATTCTTTATAGTCCTGTATGTGAGAAAGAAATACATAAGTATAATGCGATGATATAGGCATCGTGATTGCCGTAAAGTACTGAGGCTATAAGTTTATGCCAAATGAGCTTTTTTTGGTTGAATATTGTGTGGTGTACTAAAAAATGTTTAGTTGAATTATATTTCATCTTCTTCAGCAGCATACTAATTTCATATAATTTTAATCTGCAAATTAGTGAATTGTGTTCTCCAAGGGTTTTATTTTTTTTATTTCTTACCATAAACCTTCGTTTCTTAAGCATTGTTCTGTAAGAATGCAACATTTTCGGAAAATTAATCACCATAATTTCATTATAAAACGTAAGGGACTTTTGTGAAACTGTTGCCTACACATGTCGCACGTGAACGACTCATATGAAAACTTTTTTACTTAACCACAGTACAGTAAACTTGTTAAAGTTACATTCAGTTACATGCTGATAGTTATTTTCTGTCACTGTCCATTGCCTGTAAGTAGCGCCACAGCGGGGAAAAGATCAGCTAAACTTGTTCGCTGCAATACATGCTACGAGCACGAAATGGGAAGGAGCTAAGAGATCGTAGTCGGCGATGGTCGCACTAAAAAAAAAAAGTTGGACCAAAAAATGGAAGGTTGCATTAATTAATTTTACTAAACAAACAACGAGGAGTCAGTCACATCCATTCTTTCCTCCCATGTGTTAAGAGCAAAAAAAAAATTAAAGAGTTATGCATATGCTATGGCAGTAATTTCTCCCATTCACTATCAGTCGAAAAGATCGTCTTTCTTCCGTTGAAGAGCTAATTCACTTGTAGCTATAGCTTCGCTATAAAGGGACCTAAAACTTAAGTAATAAATTTTCTTTACTTTTTTTCTTGGAGTAGCATCTAGCGACCGCCATCTCAATCGGCCTCGCATGACTGGCCCTTCACTTTCATCATTATGGGTCCTCCTCGCGCCCACCCGCAAGTTTTTTTTTTTTTTTGTTTGTTTTTTTTACATTTTTCAGAATCTAAGAGCATTATCAAAATTTTTAGAACATAGAGAACATTTTAGAATATATTTACAAATTACTAGGAAATACAATGGACAGCGATCTCGAGATCTTGTCGATTGATGAGTACTGATGTCATAATCTTTGAAAACGTATCAGTGAGGAATGGACAAGATCTCGAGAGCGACTGGGTTTTCAGTCTAATAACTGAACCCTCTCTCTCGCAAAAGCTGGTTGTGACCATTACCACTAGACCCCGACACCCCTTTTTTTCTTTTTTAAACTTCAGTCTCGACCTCGCTAGTGGACTTCAACCATGACCTCAATCAACCTCTACCTCACGGTTTGAGGTAGAGGTCAAATGAGGCCGAAATCGGACCTCGCGAGGTTCAACACCTCTTGGACTTCGTCTTATACACCACGAAGGATCCTTTACACTGTTTTTATTAAGTTTTTTTTTTTTTTATTTTATAACAGCTGGGTTTAACTGTGAAGATAAGGGACGGGACGGGTGTAAGACGTAGTGCTGTTACAGCCCGTACAATTAATTTTATGTTGATAGCCATTGTTAGGAGTAAGAGACATTATCCTAGCTCTACAAGGGCTCAAGTATTTTGTTAGGATTAGAAATCTCGCGTTCTGTAGATATTCTTACTAGATTCATCTTAAACACCATTTAATTTGTAATTGATTACATGGTAACGGGACAGGTTCTTTTGTCGTAGTGGTGGCGTTAAATACCATGTTAGATGTGGAAACAATTGCAGAAATATAGCGAGTTATTCGTTAATATATATAGTGCCGTACAACCGTGAGTACATATAAATTCGCTTTATTGTCTGCCACTTTCTAATTTAAGTATAATTGGTATAAAAATTATGTAAATTAATGTGGGGTTAAATTTTAAGATTTAGGAGCCTAAGTGATCAAATATAATGCATTCATGTGGGATGAGACTAACATAATTTGTGTAGGTGATGTTTCGTAAATTTCATTATAAGCTTTTGTCTTTGAAAGGTTTTGTTTGTGACAATTGATACTGACCAAGAAGATCATCAAAGGATCTTGGAATTCTTTGGCATGAAGAAGGAAGAAATTCCATCTATGCGACTTATCCGTTTGGAAGAAGACATGGCAAAATATAAGCCTGAGACAAACGAGATCTCATCTGACACTATTCGCTCCTTTGTGGACAAATTCATTGCAGGAAAGCTGAAGGTAAGTTACATTTCGTTTTTAATTGTAAACTCGGAAAATGGTTTCCGCGGTTTTCACTTGATCAATTGGACCGATAATTCTCTCACTACCTTCCTCTCGTCAACTCTGCTGTGGGACTGTCGTGATATTCAGGGTACAATTCATTGTAGAATGGAAGAGTATATTGAATAAGTGAATATAAACTATAAGAACCGTCCTTTTTTCTGTTCTTGTTGGAAAGTAGAAAATACCTAATCTGGTACTAATTCGCAGAGAACGCATTAGCATCTTAAAAATAAATTTAGTCAGAACGAGTCTAATAATCGTCTGTATAGTGTATGTGAGAGGTAGCCAAAGTGGTAGATATTTCAAAGTTTTCTTTCTTTTTAAATTGTTTTCAATCTTTAAGTGTACAGTTTGACACCGTTCCTGTAGTTAATTTGGAAAATCACGTCTATACAAAATTTCGTGAGCTTTGTGTTACTATGAACTCTACATTGTGCTTCATTGTTGGAATACGAAAAGTAAAATTATGTGGAAACATGTTGGCCAATACAATATGAATATTATGGGTAATATATGTACTGTATGGAGAGTAATAAGTATATAATTTCTGTTTCAGCAACATCTCCTGTCACAAGAGCAACCAGAAGATTGGGACAAACACCCAGTGAAAGTTCTTGTGTCAAATAATTTTGACGAGGTTGCCTTCGACAAGGATAAGGACGTTCTGGTCGAATTCTACGCCCCATGGTGCGGTCATTGCAAACAGCTGGCTCCAATTTATGAAGAGGTACGATAGTTTACTGTAATACATGCTTTACATGTGTTGTAATACTTCATAGTTACTTCATTTCAAATGTTTGGTGCAGATACATATACTATACACGCGCGCTCGCCTGAGATGATTTCGTTGCAAGTCCATATGTCAGTCAGCACCTTGAACTGCAGCGTAGTTCTTGCTTTAGACGTTTTTCTCGTCACATGCCTGATAGTTCTTCTGTACATTTTTCTCAATAACATTTTTAAAGCCTCTCCCGCACCATTTTGATTACCTGTGAGAATAAATTAACAGGAGTTCAGGAACGAAGTTGTCACGGGGATAGTTTGAGCTGCAGATAAAAATTTCAGAGTTCAACTTTCAGGGCCAGTACCAGGAAGAATAAGTGTAGTCAGGATGAATTGAAGATGTAGGGGAACGCAGTTGTAGTTACAAACTATTGAATAACATTCCGTACAAACTGTCTGCCATAACCAATATAAAGGAAAAAGTCTGGACATTCGACCTAGTTCCTGAGCGCCTCCGCGTAGAGGCGCTGCACGCGTTTTGGACGGATCCTCGCAATAAAGCTGTTAGTAAATGGTAACTTGCACTCAATTATTATTTTTATTGTTTCCTGCTCTTTCTTAATACCACTAAAAGCCTAAATAAATAGACAACAATTCCTAACATGGAAAGATACGTTTTGTCAAAAATACATATTTCTTTCCATTTATTATTCATTTAAATACTAACTTCTTCCGTTCGCTGTGCCAAAAGAAGCACTTCCTTTAAAAGCAACTTAATGCCTAATACTTTAATATCTTTTGAGAGTTTTAAAACGTTTTTGGACCCCTGTCCTTAAGAAAGATTTCTTCAAATGCGTCTAATCTGCATTATGTAAATAAATAAATAAAATAAGAGAAATTTCCTACCTTTTAGGAACTGTGGAGACCTTTGATAATTTCCTGCTTGATTTGGCGTGTTTTCCTTTCTCCTTTCCTTTGAACGGAAGACAAAACGACACTTGATGTAATGTTATACCAGTTTGGGCACTAGATCCATTGTTTCCGCAAGGCTGCAGCCGGGTCCCGTTGACCGAACAAAAATTTTCTCAATTCCCTCCAAGCAGTCATAAAATATGTCCCGCCGCAAACTGTCATTTAGTATCTCCCTAACCATATCCTCAGTTCACAGAAATATTTTTACTAGGTTTTCACACGGATAATTTAAATTAGTCTCACCTCTTTCGAATCCATATTCTTTAAGTTTTGTGTAGATAGCCAGGTTATGGGTAACATTTGAGTCGCTTCGTAGGGAGCTGATGCAAGAAGTACACTTCCTTATTTTACTTGCATGTCTTATCCTGCTAAGTGGTATACGAGACACTTCTTCGCAATTGATTTACCTTTCTTCAAAAAATATTTTTACATTATTTTCTTTAGTTCACAAATGTTCGTGGTGTCATCAGATCTTGGAACGTTAATTGATGTCATAGAATGATGAAATTTTGCAGAGAGACGTAAGTCCGGTGACAATACAATATTCTATTGCATTGTTACTTTCATATATTTCTATATATTTTAAAAGCAAATTTTAATTTTTTTTTTTTATTCTCAACTTCTTTATCCTAAAATAAATACTAGTCTGGGATTTCCTGGTTGCAGAACACTTTAGGATTTGGGTCACAAAACATTTAGCTTGAGAAAATTTATCAGAACAACGAAATGACTCGAAAAAAATAATTAAAAGCTTTTTAAAGACATTCTTTTCTTAATCAATTCGTACTAGAAAGGTTAAAAAAAAAAAAAATGTTTCTGCATGACTAAAAAGAAAAGAATGGGGCGTGTCATTTCAAGAATTTATAAAGTTACTGTGTATGAGAGCGTGCATCATGCATAAATAAAATTATTATTATTATTATTTGCTTTTTAGTACGAGTTGAGTTGATTAAGAAAAGAATGTTTTCAATTTATACTTTTATTTTGTTCCGTTATACGCTTTGCCAATGTCCGCATTTGATTCACGAATGATGTTAAAGGTGCCTCCTCATTGTGCTCAATATTAACACTTGCTGACAGAACATTTCTAACAGGAATGTATAGACATTACAGCATATGTAAATGTAGAAGATCAACAGTGGAAGAAGGGTGGTTGTCGCAAGTTAGTGATCGCAAAATGCCGAAATGTCGCTGTAATGGGTCTTGATTAAATTTAGCTGTGAGGACATACCTGAATTCTCTTGCCCACAAATATTCTGAAATCTCAAGGGTGCTCTGGATTGTAATTCTCAGATATTCTAGAGTTCTATCAGATGCGAAATTATTTTCAGATGCCGTAGTTTTCCATATTAGGAAGTGTTCTGTGGTGTGCTGAACCTTTGAAGAGAGATGAGGCTGGGATTTTGGAATTCAGAGCATCGGCTGGATCATTCGTTGTTTTAGTAAAATATTCAGTCCCTTCACTTCCCTGAAAACCATCCATGTTTATAGATCTGAAAAACGCAATACCTGTTGCAACACTTCTGCTGAACATTTGAAAGGCGAGACGAACATCCATTCTCTGGAATGGTTTGGGATCAATGTGCGCGGAAGTCAATTTTGGGCAAACTCGAAAAATAGTGAATTCCGGAGAAGTATCCAAAGCAAACACTCGTTTATAATATTTGAAATCAATATTTCTATTTTCGAAAAGTAATTCTACTTTGTCGTGAAAGTGGTTCCTTTCGCACTTAAAAATATGTACATCATCCGAAAAAGGCCAGTGTCTACTTTTATCAACAGGGTGAGGAACGGAACTATTTACAGAGTTTATTTTCCCGGAAATACCCAAAATTTGCCACCCTTTTTTGTTTGACTGGCTACCATCTGACGTGAATCCTATTATTCTTGCACCAGCTTGTTCCAAGTTGATAATAACTTGTAACAAAATTTTTACCAGTAGCTCCCAGGTGTAGCATTTCTGCTTGCATAAATGGCTATGGGTTGAATCAACCGGTGTAAGATTGGCCCAAACATAAAAACTAATGCATGATTTGCCAAACTGTTTTTCTAGTGTTCTGGCGTCATGTCACCAAAATCGACAAAACCATCTACTTTTAATGATGTGTTATTAAACGCCACTTCTTCTCTCCGTTTGACTTCATCAAATATAACTATTCCCAATCTTGTTTTCTGTTTCGTCTCGGAAATTTTCACTTAAAGCAGCAAGTGCTTGTTTGTTTACTCCGTAAGTGCATTTCATTCCCTGAAGAAGACGTCTGAGATGACGTTCTGAGGGAGTGAGAGTAAGCCATGCTTTTGGCAATGCCTGAAACTTTTGGAGATATTATTTTCAAGAGTACTCTCTAAAAGATATTCATTGTTAAACCTCATTCCTTTACCATTTTTGTGTTGTGCCTTCTGTAGCATTGGTCAAGAACCAATTTTTGTTTTCTTCTGAGATATTTAATCGGACGAATACTTTCTTCCTCCTTTAAAAACCTTCTTTCTACAAGCGCTAATTTTGAATTAGACACAATTTATTCTTAAGCCTAATAACATTTAGATTGAGGCTTTTTACTTTTTCTTAATTAACAATACTTTTTGTTTATCATCACAACAGTTTTTAGAATTTAGAGTTTTTCCAAAAATATCCAATTTTGAAGCAGATTTAGTATTAATTCCTACACTATCTACATTACTATGAGTGGCAACTTGGGTAGAAGTTCTTTTCTTAGGGGATTTCCTCTTTTTAATCTCTTTGTTAAAGTACTTTAGTAAGTTAGGGAAAATATGAGGGACAGAGTTAGGTTTCAGACGCCAATTTTTGCGGTAAAAATTAACTTTTTCTCCGTTTATTACATATTCATCGTATTTGACAAACTCTTCGGAGAAATGGATGTCACAAACACAAGAACTTGATGTTAGTTTGTCTTTTCTCGGAATAGCCTTTTCCCACTCGAGAAACACATTTGTCTCCAGGAGGAAGAAAGAAATGCCTCTTACCGTAAGAATGTCGGTCGTAACCCGATCTGCAGCCTGGCACAAAACACGTCGGCATTATTGGAGAAACCCCAGGAACGCAATAAAACAGTAAAGGTAAACAAAGCACCAAAATCGAACTACACAAAAATGTCAAAAACACACATACCTACAAGATAACATCATGTTCTAATCAAGAATCCCGGCCAAAACGACAGGATCGCTCAAGTTTCCTCACTCTGCCGTTGCGTCCTTCAACGCTGTGCAAAATCGGGAGTGTCCGCACTTGTTCCTTTCTAATCACTATGTGTCTGCTCTCTCGAAGAGTCCAAGATCCGTCTAGTCTATACATAGTCTTTACATCGTCCACCCCCTGCTGCTTGACTTTTCAGCTTGATGACTTGACTCCCGGCGGTACACGTTCCTTTTACTTTTTTCTTCCGCAGAAATTGATACTTTCTGTAGTCACGTTCTTCCTTTATAGTTCGTCCGTAAGTTGCAACATTGCACCCTCTTCGTATTTTATTGCAATAAACAACAAGTCGATTATTCCAATTCCCTTCGGACTCGTAAACATCTTGAAACTTTACAATATTCTCAAAGCTGTAACTATGGCTTGCGGGACTCGTAAGTTCACCATCCCAATAACAAAAGTTCGCAATTCGATTCTATCCTGGGCAAGAGAAAGCCAGTGTTCATCACGAACACCCACCTCTGGAAGGTCCTTTCTAATATTGTCGACCCTACGAAGTCTGTTGTCGGAACGGCCTCTTTCCCTCTGGCTTCCCAACCACGATGGAATATATTCTTCGTTTTCTCCCATCCTAGCCACATAACCGGCATATCTTAAAGCCATGATTTCATTGTTATAACATTGAGTTAATCGTACATCTGTGGATTTCTTCATTATGCAGTCTTCTCCATTCTCCGGTGATCTCGTCCTATTTCGGCCCGTATATCTTTCTGAAAACCTTATTTTCGGACAAACTTAATTTATGTTCAACTGATAGGGTCGTACTCAAACTTTTGCAGCTGTGAAGTATTACCGACAGAATAACAGTTTTGTTTATTTTGAATATCAGCTTTTATGACAATCGCGAACTTCTGTAAATACAAACGTATGCTGTCCCGATACAAAGCAATTTTTTTCTCTTATGACCTCCTCTCTGCTTGTTACATATGTTCCTAAGTATTTAAACTTATTTACTTTCTCAATATCATTCTTAATTGTTATATTGGGTACGTGCAAAAGTTCTACCCGTTTTCAGGAGGCACTATCGGATTAACCGCGTAAGTTGCTACTGGGTAACTTCTGTTGCCGTTCTCACCGCGGCTTATCAACTATCCTCGTAACAACACACCTGAAAGCAAGGGCGGGCGAGTGCTCAGTGTATGCGTGAATCGGCTTTGCGCATTAAACTTTTGAATCTCGTTAGTTTCTTGCAGTTTAGGAATTTAAGTTCTTGCCAGTATAAAATTTTCTCACTTGATTTTTTTAATTCAACGTACTATAGACAGTGGTTATAGGGTTACTAAGTAGCTGTAGAACCTGGGGGAAAGTAAGGAAATTGAGTTTTGGTCAGGGAAAATATGGAAAAATCAGGGATTTCAGTTAGGTATTAGAGCATTGATTCGATAAAAGTTATTATTTCTATGGTTGTGTTCAAACCAAAGTAGAAAGAAAATATTTTCAAACTACGTTCTTTACCAATAAAATACCCTCTTTCTTTTGATTTTAATTAAATGTATCACTCGTTATCTTTTTATAAATCTATAATAATGCTGAAGTTGTTTGAATTCTCTTAACTTATAATTGGTTGCCATAATTTAAAGCGGGGAGTCGGGTAGAAAGAAAATATCGAATAAACTCGTACCTTCCATGTTTTTCCATGGGAATTAATGTCCTGTCAATTACTTTCGACAGTTCTAAACTGACCAAGGGTCACAAATTAAACAAGTAGGGCTAGGGTAAGTTCTTTCTCCAAGGACATTGCTCTTAAAACTTAGAAGTGAAGAAGGTTGTTCAATTACAGTTTCGTAACATGTAATTCTTTGATCAGATGCTCATCAGTACTCACTCAGTATCTCGTTCCGACGATTCCTGGTCTTAAGACCAGGGAGATATTTCACTTGAATAATATTGTATTTTTGAGTACAGTTACGGTGCCATGAAGCTGTGAAAGTTTTTTGTTCGTCTTGTATGTTCCTAGATCATACTTGCTCAGATCGTTGTAACGAATTTTGTCAATGATCGTGCTTTGTCTTGCTCAGTATGAGAAAAAGTGCTTTCAAGTTTCTAAATTGAGTTTACTCTCTTAAGAACGTTCTTTGGACTAATGAGCTAACTTTTTACTTCTCTGACAGCCATACGTTGACATATACTGATCCATCGCGAAAACGTTCGTAAACATTATTTTCAGTATTAAGGTTCTTCGTACTGAGAGGATTGAATAGTATGAAAGTAATTCAATGGAGAGAGTAGTTTTTTTCCACGCTATACCTACATTGATTATAAAACACTCGAAATAGCAACGCTTGAATATCAGAAGGTAAGGTCAAAAATATTGTTTTATAGCTATGACTTACGACATTATTTTTTTTTTTAAAGTAATGCATTAAGACTGTTTGCATCAAGTTTGCAAGATGGAACACGGTACTTCGTTCTTCAAACATCAGTGAAGTAATACATAATGCACAACGAATGCTCAATTAAAAGTTAATACTGCAATTAACGAACTGAATGTACAGACCTATGTGCAGTTGGTACAACTTTTACCGGTATTCTTGTGGAACAAAATAGAAACACGCAAGTGCACTGCTAAAGAAATAAAATCTAGGAAGAAAATTTTAAACCTTCATACCTATAAATCTAGCTATTCAATGTACAGAGGTACTTTTTACACAAATAAGCTGAAACTGAAATACTCAAATAAGCTGAAATACTGATAGGAAATTATCAGATTCCTCCAGTTTTGTTTGCTTCAGGATGAGGACAGTTTTTTTACATCTAGACTATAGGTTGTGGGTAATCCTTTATCCCCCATATTAGCCGAAGTAGTTTTGAATGCACGTATATTGCAAGAACAAAGTAGATTTAATTCTAAAAATCTGAGAACTAGTAATGAATTTGATCCTAGTGCGCACTATAAGCCAAGATCGTATTGTCAATTTACTTTAAATGTTCTGAGTCTGCTATGATGTTAAATACTTCCATGATACAATAATGATGTATTAACTCTAAGAAGAACTGAGCTGTTGCAAAATTGTAATACTGTTCGATTGTTTTGATTAACAATGTCGTATAAGATTAATTGTAGTTCTCTTCCTTTTCAGCTGGGAGAGAATTATAAGGACCAGTCGTCCGTAGTTATTGCCAAGATGGATGCGACAGCAAATGAATTAGAGCATACGAAAATTAATAGTTTCCCCACGATAAAATTATATAAAAAGGGAGATAACAAGGTTAGTGGTTTTTGTAGAACTCTTGGTATAGATGGAATGGAATATTATATTATCTTTTGTCAGTTTTTTTTTCCTTGCTGTAATTTTCTGTAATAATTTTACTAAGAGAACATTTATTTTAAACGTTACTGATATGCATGTAGACCATGGTGTACTATTATGTACCTTAGTACAAAAGAGAAGCAGAAAAAAAAAAGTACGTGCAGCTATTTTTCCCTTCAGTACAAAAATGTGACTGCTGTTTATTACTTTTAATGCGTTTCGGCTACTGTTGTGCCCAACAGGATAAGAACATGAGGAAAGTTTGGTTCACTTCCAGTCAACGTGGAAGTGACCGTAAGTTCCATAACGTTCTGCAATTAGTGAAAAGTTATTGAAAGTGCTTGAAAATAGAAATCCAGACTCGGGTTACTTCCTGCCTAGAAATGAATTTCTCTAATCTATGAACAGAACTTTATTAAAAAAAAATATTCTTCTCATCTGATAAGTGAGATAATATCAAAATTGCGTTCATATTAATATTGAACTTGCTTCACAATTGCGAATACATTTTTACTATGTCAGTAAAAATAGTTGCACGTGTTTTGAGTTTGATATCAAATATTACACCAAATCCATGTTTGACTTGGTGGGCGTGAATATTTTATCAATATTTTATTAGTCTTAACAAAATTGATTTTGTTTCAGACTTAACACCCTGTTTTTGATAGCTGGCTGACTTCAGGATCAATTTTTCGCTCTAATAATATCGTTGCCATCAGAGCAGTGCTTTTATTAGCATTATTGTTTGTCTTTTATATACTATTCCTAGAAGTGCCTACATCTATTTATATATTCATTTTCTTAGCCGTATAAACATTGTTCTGCAGAAATTTGTCAACTTGTTCTCCAGATCGCGTTCACATTTACAAGTAACTAAGATGCAGCACATTTTCAACGTATGGCAACAAAACCATATAAAAATTCTTCCATCGACTGAATCTGAATATAGATGAAAAAGTTAAACACAAACGGAAGAGGTCAATAGTGACCTGCAGAATGTCTTTTTTAAAGTTCAAGAAGGAAAAGCGGGAGAAACTGATTTGAGCCTCGGAGGGTCGTTTAGCAGCTCGTAGGGTTGTAAGTGTGGTACACAAAGAATCCAGTATTGAATCCTCTTCAGGCATTTCTGGATTTTTGTTCGTAATGAATGGTTGAGATACTTCTCAATGCCAGTTATTCTAACTGATTATTCACAGTAGTTTTTCAGTAACCAAACCGATGCAGATGTAGTACTTAAAAACCGGTGGAAATGGAAATTTCCACTGGGGAACGTAGAAAAAAATCGTGTGGGACGTGTAGATTTAAAAACTAGGGTGGTGAAGGTCAGTTTTGTACTTTTAGGACTTACTAATCAAAATTGAAACTGATTTCCGATTTGTTCTGTATTCGTTCCACGAAGCAAAAAGGGAACATTACTTAATACTAATTACGCAAGTGTACGTTTGAGGAGTGGAGGTTCTTGGACTTCACTGTACGAATGAGTCAGTGGGATAGAAGTTTCCCGCTAATGACTGGTAATTATTCTTGAACTGGCACTTGTTCTCCACTTGGAGTAACAGATTCCCAATACTTTTGGGTGTTCAAGAATGGCTTCTTAGCATTTCAACAAGTGTAACAAAGGTATTTGGCTGCCTCTCAGAAGCGTCAACAACGATTGTTTGCTGTATTAACTCTGAGTTCATCATCATCTCCCCCTTCCACGTTCTCGGAGCGGAGACTGGGCGAACGGGGATCCCATGAGTTCCCCCCCCCCCTTTCCAACACCTTCAAAATCGGGTCAGAGCCGCTACCTACCAGATTACAAACAGAACAAAAAATAAAGTTTAAAGTTTTAAAAGGGGGGGGGGGGGTAAATACAGCCAGGTTGTTGTGAGGTACTCTGCATGTCCTAGGAAGTACACTCAGCGTATTAGAAGAGTACGTTGATGATCATGAGGGTGTGTGAAGAAGTTCCTGATTGTGAGGCTTGACCATCACACGCCGAAGGGCACAAAAATGTAAAGCACTTATTCGTCGTAACTGACATGGGTCTTGTTAGAGTTTTGCTGTGTTGGATGCATCGTCAGTCACGATCAATACCTTATAATAATGAAATCTCTTTTGAATATTTTTTATAACTTATACGTATATATTTGAAGAAGTTTACAA
Source organism: Lepisma saccharinum (assembly GCA_022664845.1). Lineage (NCBI taxonomy): Eukaryota > Metazoa > Arthropoda > Insecta > Zygentoma > Lepismatidae > Lepisma > Lepisma saccharinum. The sequence continues at coordinate 31,253 of JAGDQP010018714.1, forward strand.
TCTACTCAAGTTCAGAAACTATATTGTGATGCTGCTCAACATTGTTTTCACAGGAATTAATGTCACATTTATATTATATTATATTTCTAAAAAGTAACTAAGGTATATTTTGTTGTAACAAAGTTCGTGATTTTGCTTAATAAAACGTTTGAGTGTTAATGCCTTCTTTGCTACTGAATTTGCAAGTATTTCGTTAGGTAGTTATTCTTTATGAAAGTGATATCCTAGGAACAAGTGATAAGCCATGGATGACTTTTGTGTGAAACATGTTCTCTGACGTGTTGTCGAGAAGTACTTTAACTATTTTGTAAAAGGGTTTGCTAATACAGTAACTAAATGGACTGTAATGTATGAATATACCTTGTTTACACTGTCTGTAGGCACATCTTAGAACGAAGTATGTTCAGCTTTGTGCCTCGTCTGCTATGATGAACTCTGTATGTTGATAATTGATGATGTATTTATCTCTAAGAAGAACTGAGCAGATTCAGTGTAGTACATTTGCATTTTGCAGGAAAACTTGGGTTTTTCCAGTATTGACAGTTCGAAGAACAGGTTATCGAGAACAGTAATTAAAATTATGCCCGAGAGTACTTGTAGGTATTTGGCGTAGGAAATGAAGAGACTATTCGCAATGACAGATTCCTTTTTTCGTGTTTCTAGTTTGTGTGGATTGCGTGGAACTTAATTTTGTTCAAAATTATGAGTAGCCAAAAAAAATTTCCTGGTTCTTCCATGCAGACCCTCTGGAAATTGGGAATTAATCCTTGAGAACTTCAGATTTTAGACTGTGTACTGTTACGTGTCTCACGTTTTCTGTATTTTAGATTTTATATATCTAAATATAACCCTCATTTCTGAGTTTTCAGTAGTATTTACATTTGGGAAAATTTTCAGTCTAATTACGTAAACTGCAAAATATCTGGAGTTTTTTGGTCCAGGACACTTCAGGGATTTTTAGATTGCCCATTTGATTTGCTTTCTTTGTATAGAAGTAAGGGGAATGTATTTTCTTGTTAGGGAAGATAATTTATGGACTTCATTAAGTATGTCAAGAGAGATTTCGTGAAAACATTCTAAATGGTTTGAAGGAAGCAGAGATTGTATAATGCAGGTAATTTGAAGTTGTTATTCTTGTGTTTGGGGTTTTTAAAACGTTTTTTCTATGCTTAAAAAGATCGTAAACGCTAGAAAGTAAGTCTTTGGTTCTATTTTGAATATCTATTTGTGGCAACATCTAATATTTTATTCTGTTTCAGGTTATTGATTACAATGGTGAAAGGACTCTAGAAGGTTTGACAAAGTTTTTAGAAACAGGAGGGGTGTACGGCATGGCCGCACCGAGTGAGGTACACGATGTGAAATTAGTATCTTGTTGCTCAGCATGTGTAGCTCACTGTTTATAGTAGAGGAAGGTAGTTAACAAGTAAAGAAAGGCCAAGAAGCAAAATTGAAAATACGCAATTTCGCGAATTTACTTGGAATTAGTTTGTTAGTAATTATGTGAACATTGGTTTTTATTTCTAACTTCTGTCGTGCATTTTATGTCCTGCTTTTTTCGGATTGAACCATTGCGCGTTGTCTGGGGTAAAATAGTTCCCGATAGAATGAAGGAGAAATAAAAAAAAACTCGTGACGATAGCAGTGACTACGGATTTAATTTCGATATTTATATTTTTTATGTCTGAAATTTTACGAATTTCGTTAATGAACGTTTTAATTCAGTATTTTTGTAGTAAGACTAATTTTATTTGAGTTGGAGTAGATCTTGGCTTTTCTACAGTTGTTCCTGCCTTCCGAAAATTTCATTTTCACTAGTGTATTTTCTTTATTTTGCATGTCTGCTTAATTCTATAATTTGCTATTGGTATATAGGTTATCGACTATAACGGACCCCGCACTTTGGAAGGCCTTTCAAACTTCGTAGCAGGCAAATCTGATAGTTCGGAGGAGGTAATTTCTTTCTTTCACTTGTTGGTGTAGTTGCTTCCTTATGTTTGTTACGTAGTACCATATGCAAACTTTCTGAATGATTAATGGTGTTGGATACTAATAAAATTTACTTGGCAAAGAGTTGATTCACGGGTGTGGTTGCGTAGGTTATCCACAGGATTATAATGCTTGTTTCATTAGAAGTTCGAACGACTGCTTATACTTGCCTTGAGGTCAAAGAACATCAGTATTGACAGATATGACGCCAGAACGTACACTTCATACAAGTATTGCGGCTTTGATAAAACGGACAGTTAATAAATTCCTGCTCCAGACAATAAAATCTGAAAAGTACTTTTCTTGTACATGCAGTAAATTGTTAACTCTAGAAATCCAGTTGCAGATTATCCGTGCAAGGGTTTTAATTTGTTTAATAACATAATGCAATATATGGTAAACTAGGTGTGTAGGAGCTAACAAAAAGATTGAATAAACTGACTATTTGAAAAAAAAAAAAAAAAATACTCTTCTATTTTTTTTTAAAAATTTTTGCAGGATTTTTTTTTTTTTTAGACGTATTATTCCAGTATATTAATACATACGTTGTGAAATTAGATTATCTGTACTTTTGTGTTACCCGTGGAACTGCTTCCCATCATGGATAATCGAGAGTTCACTGCATTTGATTAATTTTTATATAGCCTTTAGGCATCTGTGGTTCATGCCGGGATAGGGACTAAGTCGGCATCCTTAGTCAGGATGGTCGCCGCTTGTATCGAAACCTTGACTTCCCGACTGAGCTACTTTGCGTTAGAAATTATTACAAAGAAAGTGAAATTACAACTTGCATAATATTTCTTCCACTTCACTAAACCTCGGCGATTAAAGAAAAGCAGGAAAACTGCAACTGAGTGAAGTTGGGAGCAGACTGGCCATGAGATATGTTACATGGGTGGTAGTGGGGTTGTGACTTCACCAGATAGAAGTTTGAAGGCATGCATGTATGGCATGTGCGGACACTCACGTGTCCTGGCTCGGTCCGTATGTCCATTTTCACTAATTCCTTGGTAATACCCAAGATAAGCAAAACGAATTCAAGAACGTTCATAACCATATTAGAAGTATATTTTTAAAAAAAAATCATCCAAACCGATATTAAAACAATCTTGATATACAATCACATCAATTTATGTAAGCAGTGCAAAGTTTGTGTACCAGTAGCCCAGGAAATAAAGGTTTGATGTCGGGAATAATTAGGAGAGCTGAATTTTGGCCAGTTGTTAGATCATTACTAGAGGTGCATTTTCCCAAAAGTCCCCGCCCTTCCCCCAGTCCCCCCCATCTACAAATTTACAGACTTTCAGAAATTGTATTATATCTCCGTAACCAATAAATATAACGGCATGATTCTTTTTTTGTTATAATTCCTACATGATTGGCTTTGTTTTCATGAAGAGTGACTATCAATTCGTGACGTGCATGGGTGGTTCGTATTTGTGACGATTCAGAACTTTTTTACTCCCCCACTCCCTTGATGGTCCCCTATGTCGAAAACCCGTCACAAGGCTGAGGAATAATTACTTGGGCAGAATTCTTCCGGGAAAAGGAATTGGGAAGCTAGAGGTCTTGCCTTTTATCTAGGTACACTATTGTCAGACGTCGGAAATTAACAATTTTTAGAATTTCGAATCTACTGTGGAGTTTAGGTTGCGTGGGGTCATTCTGGCATAGTGGTCGTTACACTGAGAAGTGATTTGCTAAATTCCGCTACCTGTGTCTTTTGAAACGTACTAACTTTTAAATTGGGTGAAATTTTTATGGGTATAAGTGAGTTTCAGCTTGTTATTAACCTGAATTTTCTTCAGGCTATCAGTAATCGGTTCATACGTAGGTAGGCCTATACACCGCCTACATTTCATACATAACAAATACGTAAAAATAAATGTCACGTTTTATTCTCTTCCCATTTTCAACAGTTCTTCTTTACAATAGATATAGTTTTCGGCCAGATTTTGATGTTCCAGAATCAGTTGGTTGCATTTTATTCCGCGTTACATTATAACATCATCACTCTTTCTCCGTCTACTCATAGCCATTACGAATTATTTCGCATGTTAAACTGACCAGGTCCATTATGCTGTCTGCTTAATCTTTTTTGCTGTTTACCTGTCATAATTCACTTAATAAAGCTAATCAATTATTTAGTAAAAGTAGTAGCGTACATAATTGCCAATTTGGACCCAGCTAGGATGGGAAGTGATTTCGAACTTGTATAAGATAACTTTGTCTTTTTCCTAAAGGTTTGGGAAGGTCTTCGGCTAATTATCCAAACCAGATAAACATCGGTCTCCCACTCTGGTTGAAATATTTCATTATCACTATATATACAGGGGTTGGACAAAAAAATCTAAAACGTTTGAAAAAGTGTGAAAATCATACCTAGTATGGTGTGGGACCTCCTTTTGCGTCCAGAACAGCTTGGATCCGAAGTGGAATGGACGTATACAGCTCCTGAATCGTGGTGTGTGGAATGTTGTACCATTCTTCCTCCAAAACATGCTCCAGCTCCTTAAGGGATGATGGTGGAGGGTAATGAGACCGAACACGCCTTTCTAACACAGACCACAATGGCTCAATGATGTTCAGATCTGGTGATTGTGGGACCCAGGGAAAGTGTGATAGCTCCTGGTCATGCTCCTCAAACCATGATTGCACCGTTTTTGCAGCGTGACAGGGTGCCAAATCATCTTAGTAGATGCCATCGCCATCCGGGAACAATGTGTGGGCCATGGGTAGAACCTGGTCCCCCAAAATGGCCTTGTACGCCTTAGCATTCATCATTCCATGCAGGGCTATGATGGGACCTGCAGAAAACCACGATATCACTGCCCAT
>JAGDQP010018715.1:0-36077 GCA_022664845.1 Lepisma saccharinum
AAATACTAGCCTACAACGAGGTGGCATTTTTAACATACAGTATATACTTTTCTTAACCAATTCGAACTAAAAAGTAAAAAATAATTTTGTTTATGCATGACTAAAAAGAAAAGATTGGGACCGTCAATTTAAGAATTTATAAAGCTACTCTATATGAGAACGCATCCCATGATTTTCTTTTTAGTCATACTTAAACTTTTTTTTTTTTTACTTTTCAGTACGAAATATTTAAGAAATGTATATTTTTAAAGTTCTTTTTATTAGTTGTTGAAAAGGCTCTGCACTTATCGCACTAATTGCACAATTCGTTTTCGGACAACAGGTAGAAATATATTAGTAGGCTCGGACTCTCTCCCTCACCCAACGCTTTGAAATGTCTACAATGGATAAAGGAACTAACCCTATTTCGAGAGATACTTCTATTAAGTCGCTGCTTTTCCAGTCAATGACGAATCATGGGTAAATTTTCTGTTGTTATCTGGTTAGGCCGTACATCCCATAATAAACGGATTCTCAAACCCTACCCATATTTTTAAGCCATGACTTTGAAAAAAGAAAAAGGTTTTACGTAAAAGAAGCACAAAATAGACGCTTTAACCCAAAATAGGCATTAATATGTGCTATAAATCTTGGTAATTCGAATGTATCGCACGTGATAAGAACATATCCATCACAAGGCTACAATTCAGTTCACAGGAACAATATAGACAAATCCTAGCTTTAAATGTAATTTATTTTATGACCAATAATAGCAAAAGAATAGTTCTAATTACTTGTATTCACATTTCTAAACTGTATCACGACTAGATATATAGTAAACATTATTTTCTTCACAAAGATTAATACTCTAAAACTGCACTAATAAACTCATGCTATTAAAACACGCGCAGTGGTCACTCATGCTGTTGCGAGGTTGCTGCATAACTTAATTTCTGAACTTAAACTTTTTAAGAGCTACTAAAAAAGTGCGGTCAGTTTATGATTAACTGAGTGTATATTTAATTTCCATATAATCTATAAAAATCGTGTGGAAAATTATATGGAGAGTTCTAAATATTTCTAATGTAAAATGTATTATGCAATAACTTAATTATGCATCAGAAATGCAGTTCTTGATCTCCTTTACATTTGATATGGTTACATTCACGTTGCGTCAAATGTGTTTAAATTATATGGTTCACATTTGAATCACCCACTAGGAATATTTCACTACGAAATCACGTAACTTTCAACTCGTCTGGTTGCTTCTAGATACAGCTGCGAAACGTGAGAAGCTCACCCTACTTTTTTCACGTTGAAGACTGTGAACTGTGAACGTTTTATCCAAATCTGAATGTGTATCTTAGGTTATTTTCCTTGTAAATTTCATTTTTGTTTGAAATCAGAACAGAGAGAGATTTGCCTTTGAAATGGAGACACAAATCCTCAGTTCATTTAATTCAGATTTTTCGTTTATATTTTCGTAATTTCATATTAAAAAATTAAAAAATTAAAAATTTTAAAATTTTAAAATCTTATAGGCTATTATAGAAATTATACTATTAATGCGCCTAAATTAACAAAGAGAACTTAATATAAATTAATTCAGAACGGACATTGCTGTAAAACACTTTAAACTTATACACAAAAACAGAAAAGAAATATGAAATGCATTTAAGTTCTTAGTATTATGAAGAATTAAGGATGTAATAAACACAATTCTTTCTTGGGCAAAATTAATTATTCAGCTCTATCTATCAGGCATCAAAGAAAGCTATCGGAATGTAGTATAACAAGAAATATCAAATGTATTATCAAAATAAGCTCTAAATACAAATCACAAAATATTTTTATTGCCTACTTAAAGTTTTACATTTTGGTTTAGGGTAATTTTCCCTTAGATTCTTCATTTTATTTTGCAATGAATATATTTTAACAAACATAAAATTGTGTTATAGATAAGATACAATTCAAACACCATTTATATTGTATTCATTGTGATTTGTAATTTTTGCATTTTTCGAATACGGATAAATTTAAATCCACATGCAAAACGTACAATTATAGCACGTGGTACTAACCACACTTATTTTTTTTTAATATTGCGCTACTTTCTGCCACATTCACAAACATGCAATGCTGTGTCTCATGGAAGAAAGCACTTCTTTATCACTTCGCCTCACAGCACGAAACAATTTTTACGTTTCTTTTCAATATCATTGTTTAGTGCTTCAAATCATTACTTTAGGGACATAAGATATTGCATTGTGTTTCCAAAGGTTAAAATTATAAGACATCAATCCTGAGTCTGCCTCAGAGCTATAACCCCCCAGCAGAGCTAAGAAATCCTTCAAAACGAAGCACTCTGTCTTCTATGATTAGTTTCTGCGGTGAAACTTGTAACTAAGCTATCATATAAGCAACTCCTTTCGAGATAATTATAATGCGCTTAAAATTTTAAATCATTCTATTATTATTGGAAATAGTTTCATGTATTTTGTGCATGGTTCATTTTCAAAATGCAAGTCCTTTTCACTTACTAAGTTTATGACTATCATCCAGTTTTAATCACTGAAGTAGACCTACTTCTCTTTCATAGATATATGTCATACATATTTATCTTTAAATTATATGTTAAATACATTACCTTGTCTCATTATACATGCTTCATAATCATAGTGTTTTTTGTCAAGGCTGTGCGTAAAGTACAGTTATGAAGAAAATTGTTAATATTTTCTTATTCGATAAAGAAATATTTTTTTAAAAAAATTACTTCATTTCGACTCAAAATTCTGTATTTTTACAAGTTATTACAGTATGCACAATTAGCTAACTAACTCTATGGCTTATGGAATTCGTAAGTTCATCCCCGCAGTAACAAACGTTCGCCATTGGATTCCATCCTGGGCAACATCAAGCCAATTTCCATCACGAACACCTACTTCTCAAAGATAACTTCCAATAGTGTCCTTCCAACGACGTCTCGGTCTTCCCAATGGTCTCTTTCCATCCGGTCTTCCAAACCGGATAGAAACCTTCGTTTTTCCCCCATCCGAGCTTCATAGCCTGCCTTCTTTAGTCGTCACGATTTCATTATTTTTACAGTATCTAGTGAATAGTACTCTCGGTGGAGATCTTCATTATGCAGCCTCCTCCATTCTCCAGTCATCTCGTCCCGTTTCGGCCCTTATATCTTTCTCAAACCCTTATTTTCAAACAAACGTAATTTATGTTCATCTGCTAGGGTCGTACTCCAACTTTCGCAGCAGTAAAGTATCACCGGCAGACTAACCATTCTGTATATTTTCAATTTCAATTTCCATGTTATAAATCGCGATGTTAGGAATTTTTGGACTAAATAGAAACATGCGTTGCCCGATACTAAGGAACTTTTTATTTCTTCCGAGACCTCATTTTTGCTTATTACATATGCTCCCATGTATTTAAATTTGTTTACTTTCTCAATGACCTCATCCCAAATTCCTATCTTTTTATTTCCTTCATTCCCTATGTTTCGGCTTGTTATCACGTATTTTATTTTATCTATGTTTACCTGTAGACCTCTATCTCATCGCACACTTCTACTAAGACATCGGTGTTGCTTTGTAGTGCATCTATATCGTCCCCTATTAAATCTACATCATCCGCGTATACAAACAGTTGATTCAAACCATTCAGTGATAGTCCCTTTTTGTCCCCTTTAATTTTTAAAATCGCATATTCTAACGCGAAGTTAAACAGTAATGGTGACAAGGCATCGCCTTGTTACAATCCGTTGCGAATCTTGAAACTATCTGACATATTATTACCTATCAGTACTCTGCTTATGGGGTCGCTGAGACACATCTTCACTAGTTGGACCAATTTTTTCGGAATTCCAAATCGTATCAGGATACTTTTTAACTTTTCCCTTTTGATAGAATCATATGCTTTCTTAAAATCAATGAATAGCTGATGAACCGTCCCATTGTATTCCCATTTCTTCTCCAAAATTTGTCTCAAAGCAAAACTCTGGTCCAACGTGAATCTATTTCTTCTAAATCCACATTGGTGATCTCCAATTATTTCATCTACGTATAGACTTAGGCATGTTAGCAGAATATTGCTTAATACCTTGTAACAGGTTGGAAGTAACGAGATTCCGCGGTAATTATTACAGTCAGATTTATCACCTTTTTTGTAAATCGGAACAATTATTGATGTTTTCCATTCCTTTGAGAGCTCCTCCTTTCTCCGTATAGCACTTATCAATTTATGTAGTTCCTTGATTAGTGCTATTCCTCCTGTTTTAATTAATTCGGCTGGAATATTGTCTATTCCAGGTGATTTGAAATTTTTCAATTTCTTAACCGACATTTTGATCTCGATCTCGCTAGGTTCGGAAATCCACGGTTCTGTGGTATGGATTTCAAATTTATCTGTTTGTTCCCCGTTGTGTACATTAGGAAGTTTGTCGAAATAACTTTTCCACATATCGACAATTTTAGTCGGATCCGCCTGAAGATCTTCACGTTCATTTCTAATCATTGCTAACCTCGCCTGGTAACCTTTTCTTATCGGTCTACCCCTTTGTGTATATCTCGAATGTTATTTCTCTTGCCGTTTTCCTCTATCCCCTGCATCCTCTGGTATATTCGCTTTTCGTTTCTGAACCCGCGTGTGGCATTTCGTTTCGCGTTGCTGTAGTGGTTGGTATTTGCTTCGCATTTAGTACTTAGCCATCGATGCCTTGCTTGTTTTCGTTCCTCATGAAACTTAAGGCATTCTCCATCAAACCAAGGTTCTTTTGTGTTGTTTCGTCTTACCTACGCGTTCCTCTTAACTGTTTCACGAATTGCTTCGCACATCAATTTCTTACTTACATCAATTTCATTGTTAATATCATCATTATTATTACTCGAGTCAGCTAAGATTTTGAACCTATTTGAGAGTTCGAGTTGGTAATCTGCTTTTATGTTCGGATTGAATATTCGTTTAACTTCGAATTTCAGTTGTTTTGACCCATTGCTTTCTCTGTTCGCGATGCAAAACTTTCTCTTTACTTTTGTGATCACTAATTGATAGTCGTTGTCACCTTCCGCTCCTCTGTACGACCTAACGTCCATTATGTTGGTGTGTCTTCGTCTATCTACTAATACGTGATCGACCTGGTTGAGAATTTTGTCGTCCGGAGATACCCATGTGTATTTGTGTATGTCTTTGTGTTCAAAGTACGTGCTCTTTACCAGTAGGTTTCTCGTAATCACGAAAGTTATCAGTCTTTCTCTATTGTTGTTGGTCTTTTCGTGAAAGCCGTATTTGCCTGTAGTAGGTCTATATTTTTTCCCCCTACTTTTGCATTAAAATCATTTAACACAATTTTCGAATTATACTTCGGTAATCGGTCAAACAGCCTTTCTAGGTCATCGTAGAATAATTCTATGTCGTTATCATTAGTCACCTTGGTCGGAACATAGAAATTTATTAAAACCATATTGCCCCATCGAGTACGTATCATAACGTACGATAGTCTTTCGTTTACGAACTGTATATTGTGAACCGCCTGAAGGATACTATTCTTAATTAGGAATCTTGTTCAGAAGACGTGAGACTGTGTTCCCCCGTAGTAGAAAGTGTACTTGCTTTGTCGAATGCTATCTTGACCCTCCCACGGAACTTCCTGTATCGCTAATATGTCTAGCTCGTACTTCTAAGTCTCGCGTACCGCCACCTGAAGAGTTTGGTATAACGTTCGTACGTTCCACGTTCTTATTTTAAGGTCTATCTTATCCACAATAAAATTAATTTATCGAAACTGTAATATCATATAATTATTGTAAGGTCTCTATCATAATTCCTTTCCCTTTCAATTATACGAAATATAGATTGTTCCCTCAATTTCCATGCAGAAATATCGCGAACTTTATTTGCAACAATATAGTAATCATCTTGATGATGTAATATTTTTAATCTTTCAGAAATAGTAATATTAACATTTTTTTTTCAGAAATTACTTCTTACAAGGAAAGTACTCATATGTGTAAAAAAGAAATTTGTTACAAGGGAATAGTTATTGAATTGGGACATATTAGTAGAGCGCTAAAAGTAAACTTTAGCTGCTAAACGATTAACCGTTGCCACTTAACCAATGCTGTCCGCAAGAGCCATTCAAAATTCGAAAGAAATAATGTTAATTGTAAAATCTAAGATAGTGATCGGAACAAAAACATTAAGAAACCAACCTATTATAACATTAAAATGTTTCAAGCGACACTACATCGTTGTGCTAAATATTTGCCAACTAATGATAAATACTGTATCATATACGAAGCCCAGAACCCAAGAGTTGTCAATTCTTAATATTTACCCAGTTTAGACGTTCAAGATGTATATTTCCTACCATTAACATAGTTAAATATTCAAGGTGTCAACAGTGTATTCTATGCTTCACACATACTGTTTGTCTCTCATCACTATAGGAAACAAATCATCCAATGAACGAACGGTCATGTGCTTGAATTAACACTTTCCACTCTTTTTACACGAGAATACGAACTGACCAATGGACAAATCCCTAATGTTTCAACGTAGTAACATCTCAACTCATTTAACTCAATCTTATAGAAATCACAAACGATGAATGCGACTTATTATCAGGTGCTCTTAGCTTAAACAATGAACTAAGTATAACAAAACCACTTCTAAAATTAGCAACCGAGCGGGCTAGGATAAATCAATAATTCAAAACGCAATGAAACACTATGCACCTAGGTTAGTGAATCATTTTATTCTTCGTAATTTTAGGCCGCATATATTTGCATACTTGACTTAAAAGTTGCTAAAGTAATAATCGATCATGTCCACTTCAATTAGGAACATTTTACATAATTTTTCGTTGCTTACTATTTATTTTACTCTCCAAATTATTTCGTAAATAATATTTATAATGCACCTTGTAGTTAATATGCTCAGCGGATTAGTTCTGGGGCTAGTAACACTTCCGTATGCAAGTCATTGCAAGGAGTAAATTCTTCTTGAATAATTGGATGTGTAAAGAGTATAAAAATCTTGGGTAGCGACGTCCCACCCCACACGATTTTCAGTAATGACGTAATTCAAAATGAACGTCTGGTAATACTCAACTGCATCAAGATATCCAAATGAAATGTACTAAACACCTAAAAATTATATAATTCTAACATCATTTCGTGTATCTCAGTAATGTGATCTAAGATCATTGATCATGAAGATTGAACATCACCGCCTACAAAAAAAAATACCTGCAGTAAACATATGTTGAAAGGAAACCGAAATATAAAAACACAAGTTGATAACCAATTAGATAACCAAGAAAACCTAGTAGAACGCTTCTTCCCTGACCACACACAGGAATGAACCTCATTAAGGTCAAAACTAAATCGACTCCACGGAGCATCTGGCAGAATAGAGAATAAGAATGAAACAATATTTAAATGACTCAAACAACAACGAAATCAACAGAACCTGTCTCGTGACGAAGCCTAAATCAAGAGACAATATTGACAGACTAAGGCGACATCTAACTTCCTACCAAAAAGAGAAAATTAACATTGAAAACACTATGGATAGAAAATATATACTCCAGCATAAACAGTACAAAAAACACGAACTAGTTGTAAAACACTATAAATCCAAGTATTTTGTCTCACTCACCAGCTTCCACACGTAACTATAGATTAAGAGATTCTGAGAAACCACATTAGATATAAAAACAAGAATTCTGATATAGAGAAGAGGCCTGTGCCAATATCAATATGTAAACATTGCCCTAGAGACCTATACTAGAATAGCACCTTGTGAATAGACATTAGGAATATTATCAAACAATTCACCCAAATAAAGAGAACTGAACGAAGCTAGAGTTGGCCTGCTTCAGGACCAAAAAAAACATGACAAACCCAACTGGGCCTGGAAGTTAGAAGGAGAACCAGACACGCACACAGTCAAATACAACAACGGAACAAAGAAAACAAGAAGCGACCAAACTGAATGGAACCGGTGTGAAAAGAAACGTACACAAAAATCAAACACATAAAAGCAGGAAATATGAAAATGAAGAAGATATTACTCAAACGGAAAGTGAAGCACCAACTCCTCCGGATAACTCTTGGATAAGTGACCCAACCATTGTTACATCAAAAGAGAATGGTCCTGGAAAGCCGAAGGACTATTACTATGATGAGTGAACCCACAAAGACTTTTTGAAACTCACTTAGGAAGATGCATAAACATAATGTACACACGGTGCACAAAGAAATATACAAGCATATAAGTGCCGATATTCTAAACTGAAAAGCAACACGATACATACACAGGCACACACACACACACAAGTACATACAAACGGAATATATAGAGGGGACACTGAAACACTTTACTTGTCAGAGAAACAACATATGTATGGAAGATATCCTCAAAATAGAGAATCCGCAAGCTGATTTAAATCGGTCTCCAAGCCACTGTATGTTGCAAAAATTGCATCTAAAAATTTCCAACGTAACTTATAAAATATTTATTGAATTTAATTACATGAAAAACGTACACTTTGATATTAATATTTTGATTATCTGTCTTCTCGTACTCAAGTTAGAGTGAGGAGTCATTGGAGACGCCATTTTATAAAATAGCGGTGCTTTACGATTATGGTATATCTTCTTTATAAGCAATGATCTTGATTCACATCACATACATGAAAATATGTTGCGTTTAATTCATTTTTAGGTCTCTACTACGCTCCATTTGGACATTTTAAGCCAGTTGAATGTTATTAGTCGGCCATTTTGAATTACGTTATTACTGAAAAAGTGTGGGGGTGAGAAGTGGTCACCCAAGAATTTTATGCTTCTTACACATTTAAATAATGAATACAACATTTTGTTCCCTGTTATAAATTACTAACGAAAGTGTTACTGGCAGCTGGACTAGTTAATCGAAACTAGTTTTCCCGTCAAACTTGAAACTAAGTCCGCCAGAGTGCATTCAAAATATTACATATTTAATGCAGTTTATATGTATGCCAATTTTAAATCAGTGTCGTAAATTTTTTATAAAATTTGTTAGTCCTCACGTAAAAAAATAGTTAAGAAAAGTTAAATCTCAATGAAACCAGGAACAGACTGTTTGGATTAATTGCTTTTGTAATTCTTCGAAAAGGATATCAGTTAATTAAATTCAAATTTTAAACTGTTGTCAAAACAGGGAACGAGATAGGTCATAAATATTTATTTCTGGAAGGAAAGTGTTATGCATTCTAATCTATTTCTCCCTCTTAACGAGGCTCTAATGAACTCATCTTGTAACACAAGCTCGCGAACGATGTTTATTTTCGCAAGCGGATATCAAATGTCCTATAAGAAGTGTTGTTTCAGAAAAGAAAAATTATACCAGTATAATAACATTGTCGATCTGATAATATTAAAAAAGGCACTTGTGGTTTCTACGTTACGGATACAAGTCAACTCCCAGCACGAAATATTAATTTAAATCTGATTTATCGGAAAATATTCATTTTGTTAACGATTTTAAGAATCTGATCTTTTAATCGAAGTTGGAAACCCCTGGTTCTGGAAGCCATGGTGAATTATATCAAATAAAATTTTCTAGAATCATAAAGTGGTTTGACCACAAAGGAAAGAAAAATATTAACAAAAACGAATGAAACAACATAGTTATCAACACTAGTACTCGAATCTAGAAAATAGCGTGGTTCGAATCCTGCTTACGGCATTAATGATTATCGACTTTTAGAAGCATTGCACTCGTATAGTGGTGGCGTGCCGAAGTCAAAAAATGTTGAAATTGTCTATTTAGAATACCGTTTAGTAGAACTTGAACCGCGGATCTCTTCAGATTAATGACAGCATAGTACGCCTAGTCCACTACAACTATGCGAAAGTAATTACATTGATGCTTCTACAACTCACCGGGCTTGAGAACTCTCAATTAAATATCTTATTACCTTTTTCCCATTGCACGACAGGAAATATTATGCATTAACTTTGTTAAATACTTTCTCGATATAGAAAAGATGACTTCGTGCATATGCATTGTTCCTATCTTTCCTTGCACTCACGAAAGCATGACAAAAAAGACCTAGTGAACATGGTCGAGAGATGCGCTGTTAAACAGTTACATGCTGCCAGAAGCGTAGATCATTCAACTCAAGAACCCGCAACTGCGACGCTAATAGGACTACACGAGGTGTGGTAGATGATGAAAGAGGCGATACCAGGAGATTGCACAACTCCATGTATGAAACCTGTGTGAAGGCTGAGCTAGGGACGTCTCATAAGATTGTGGAGGTCCAAAGACCCAGCAACAGAAAGAATGTGGGACGTTCAGTAAGCCCGTGAGTAGACGAGCGAATAAAACATATGCAACGGCCACTTTGTACACTAAGAAAGATATGCTTAACAGCAATGCCGAGTTATGGTTGGTTTGGACAGGGTGAAAGGCGCAAGTGTCGATCGTTGTAGAACGTCCAACTTGCAAAATAAAGTAAAACAATAAAGTGGGCAGTAAATAAATAAGGAATTGTCAAAGCTTGCATAGAAAGAGTAATGTGAAAACTAACACCTAGTTTTACAATTGACCGCTAAGCTTCTAGCAGCGCTAAGTTGAGGCCAAGTCATATTTTCCGTACGTAACATAGCATTCCGAGAAATTAGATCCTTTGGTCAAAATCTGTTACGGCCAGCGTAACGACAGATTTTCCATGACTCTGCGCCAGTCATGATCTGTGTATGTTGGAATGGTACAGGAAATGGAAAACCAGAACATTCACCTTATCCATGATATCTGCTTCGGATATAACCGACCTATGGACGACACAGGCTGGTGAGTGAGTGAAATGTTATTAACGTCCTAAAAGAGATGGTGAATTCTAAGGGCAACATTTAAAGCTTTTGATAAAGTGGTAACCGAGCCACTGCGTTCAAGACACCGCCATGGGACTTGATCCTGATAACCCATTTGCAAACCTGAGGGTCCTTTAACCTGCTGTTTTAGATTATACGATATTCGTTCTGCATGTAACCGATGCAAAATACAGCGTTGTAAGTTACATGTATCCAGTGTGAACAGTTACGTGTTTTATTATCATTAATATTAGTGAATTCCGAGTAGGAGTACGAGCAAATGACGTAGTTATTCAACTACTACTGCTGCTACTATCCCAATGCAACTTCAAGCAACATGGAAGTTAGTTTAAAGGATCATGCAGGAATTAGGCAGCACCATACAAAAACTGCTTCAACATTAATAAGATAAATCATATCGTCCTCTCCAACACAGCGTCCAAATCTAATATCATGTGTAATATAAATCGTCCCTGGGCAGTGGCGGTTCTAGAGGAATTTTCGTAATTGAAAGATATATTCTTATAACTATGTACATTAATACTAAAATTTTTATATTAAACTATAAAACATCAAACACGAAATAACGTGTTTATATACGTACCTATCAACGAGAAAGTCTTGGTTACCAATAATTGACCATACACAACTAAATACTACCTGTTTCAAAATCAAATATAACTAATTAAACAGCATCAAATATAAAATTTGTATTTCATTTATAATCTCTTACATTCACTCTTTCTCTATAAATCACAACCTGTCTTAAGTCTTAAATTTTTTTGTAAGGTTACTAGGTTGGATTGTGACTCAGTTATAACAATATATTCTTCAAACTGTTACACGAAATGCAGGTGTAAGCACTTCGTCTCTAACTCTCTAAACTGGGTAACTGTTCGACTACTTCACTTCCCGTTATATGTGACTGTCCTCCCCACCGTAGAGGGTCCTCTACACTCTACAGAATCGTCACTTTCTTGAAATTCCCTGTACAAACCTTTTACCTTTAAGTTTACTTACAGCAGTATTAAAGACCTAGTGTATATCCCACGCTATTAACCTCGTAGCACTTCTGATTTATGCACAATGAGCTGCTACCACCGAGCTAAACCATAACTGCGGACCTTTACTCGCAGTAGTTGGAACGTGTTTAGCAGATACTGCAGAATAAGGATCAAGCATAGGTGGATAGGAAGTGTATATTGTTCATTGCCGACAATGCGATGTTGCATATGGCGCGGTGGCCACAGGAATCATACAGTGACTTGTTTGGGTGGACACTGTGCCATTCACCTTACTCCTCGGACCTTGAACCGACAGATTATCACCTTTTCCATTTTCTGGACAACCACCTTCGTGAGAAATCCTTCACCAATGAGGCGAACTTGCGGAAAGCACTCAAGCTCTACTTTCAGCCCAAGACTCCCGCTTCCACCTTCAGAACCTTTCGCAGTTGCATTAACGTTGGTAAAAGATGCTGGATGCCGATTGGGATTACTTTGAGTACTAACGGTAAGTAACATATTCTGTATACTCAGGGGGCACCAAATACGCGTTCTGAAAAGGCATTGGTCGGTGCCTCTGTGACGTCACGTGGCTGGTAAAGTAATTCGCACGCGCGGCATCGTCTGCTTTGCGAACGTGTTATTCCATTTCATTTCCGCCGTCTTGTTAGTTTCTCAATTTATATTGAACGCTCAGAGTAATAGCAATAATATTAGTAAACAGTAATTAATACTTTAGACAAAGTAAATTTAGATTTCTTTACTATAATAAATCTAAAATAACAAATTAATATTGTAATAAACTTACCTGGTGATACTTTTTGAGTAGTTAATGGGGAGTGGTAATAATAATCCTAGTAGTCGACGGAAGTTGATGTGGCTGAAATCCACTGTTTCTTCTTCTTCGTGGCATATTTTTTCATAGTTTCTAACTTGTATTGTCTGTTAAAAATCTTAATCGGATGAATGATTTTCACGTACAATCCTATTATTTTCGAGTCAATTATATTTCCCAGACTGGGTTATCAGGTCGCCTCTGTTCGGGTCACCAAAACTGACCCGGTTTCAGCTCTGCACCCTTTCAATCTTCCGTGGGCACGGAAGAGGAAAAAGGGATCAAGACCTTTGTTTAGTTTCCATCCAGACATTCACCTGGTGAAATTGAAGGAAAACATGGAAATTTTCAGTCAGCATGATCGGCCGCAGGGTTCGAAATCCTATTGTCAATTCAAATCTTACTACATCGGGTATAAGACTATTTGAATACCAACTCATGCGTTCAATGCAAACGTATAGAAAACTAAATGTATTTCTTTTTTAATGAAAGAAATGTTGTCCACTTAAAAGTAAGTCTCATTATTTGAAACAAATAATCTCAATAATTCCATTGTTTTATTATTTTTTTATAAATGTCTGCCAATTAATACAACTACTTAGAGCATCGGTTTCCAATCGGTGGTGCGCGACTCGCGGCAGTAGGTACCAGGGGCGGATCTAGGAATTTGTGAGGTCTGAAAAATAGACCAGCGATCTTTTCGATATTTAACAGCTTATTGTTAAGTTTTATAATGGAATATCAATCCGGTAACCCGAAAACAACTCGAAGCTTTCTCTGACGCAAATTGTTCGAATACTGCTATAAAAATTTCTTTGAGAAAGGGGTGCGCGCCACCGTGTTGGATCGTGTTGGATCGTTCAGAGTTAGGCGAAAAATAATAAGTGACTCCCGAAAAATCAGTAAAGTAATAAATGCAATATATTACCGGTAGTTATAGAACAATAAATGTTAGGTTTGAACAGAGATTCTGTCAGATCCCCAATGGGGTGTCACCCCTAAATCACTGAGCAGACACACGAACATAAAAATGTACTTTTAAAAATCGATAAAGACATTCCAAAACTCCTACTTACACCCCCACCCCAACTGAAACTCTGGGTTTGAATTACAGCTAATGGAGACACTACGCTAAAAAAAATAACACTGTGCAATAGCAATTTTGCATCATACGAGAAGGGAAAATGTGGTCCCTATAGGCTCCGTTCTATCGCTTTGATATTTTGGCGAATCCCTCCTTTAAAGAAAGTGTTGCGAGCACACCATTACAAGGGGTTTTAAGGGGCTTCCAAGAGGTATAAGCATTACATAGGACCACTATCAATAAGAGCGAGATCGCAAACATGAATGGGGCAAATAAAATTAGTTTCTTTTAAATTGTTGCTGGTAAAATATGAGATAATGCTTTTCTTTACTAAATAAGTAAATAATAAGAATACAGTTGTCTAACATCAATAAGAAACTAAACGTAAGGCTAAAGTATGACTTCTCTATAAATAAAATAAAATAATGTATTTATTTAATTTCTACAACCAAAGTTCGTCTAGCTAAACTAAATTTTCTGTTTCGATTGTGTTCATACGCTTTGGAATTTGGTAATCTTTTACAATTTTAACACAGTACCACGCTAATATTATACTTCTGTTACTCAGGAAATTAAAGAAAAAGGGGTTAGAATGTGGTAAATCAGGACCTTCTTATTCCTTTGTTTAAAGTTACCTGTGCAAGTGTGCAGTCCCCATTACATTTTTGTTCCCTTGCCAATTTGGTATATGCACACTTGCAATTGCATGAGGACGTAGGTTCTATCTCAAAGGAGCCTAAGTAGTTCATGTTTTAAATCTTTTTCATAGTCCTCATGAGTGAAATGAACTGAACAACCACGCGCGTTGCTCACATTAATTTTATGGGCACGTTTGCACTTCGAAATCCACTCCCACTGTATAACTGGATCTTTTGAAAATCGATGATATATCACACCAGACGTCTTTAGTCCATATTTGGAACACTGAGCAACAGCACAGAACTACTATTCCTATTCATGTTTATTCATGCTATTCTTTCAGAAGGTACGTGTAATAATACTTTTAGTATAGCGAAACACTTCGCGTAATTCACCTGCCAGCAGAAATCATATCCTTCCCGCGTTCTCTACCTGCCGCGTGACGTCACGTCGCGCAGGAATTCTGGGAAAATCTCTCGCGCGCATGCAATAAATGGCCTACCTGTAGTGATTGATCTACATTGCTGTATACTTTTCTGCTTCTATCAAAAACGGCAAGAACGTTTTTGGTCACCTGGTAAACAGAGATCATACGAACGTTTGATCTTTCATATATCTAATAATGTAAAATTATATGGCTTATCCCTTACATTTACATTACTCCCTCCAGATCTTTTCTGCTATGTTATTTATTTTATTAATGTGTGTAAATTAACCGTGGAGCCAGATATAAATTAATTATTCACGTATGCCATTTCTATGAAGTTCTATATTATCATATATACAATCGGATAATCTATATTTTCCGGATTTTAACAAGTTAGCTATTATTAGAAGTTTTCAGGAATGAAATGAACTTGATTCTTTTTCAGTCAAAATTATTTTAGTGACATCTTTTAGACTTCAAGGAAAGCTATTATACTGTTCTATAACTAACATTCATATGTCAGACTTGTCCTTTTATATGGAATGCATTAACGATGTTTCTCGCCTACTAACAGTCTTATTGTGGTTTTACAGTGAAGCTGTGAGCAGAGCGACAAGCAGAGCATCGAGTAGAGCGGCGAAATCTTACTTTTATAGTGAAGCGACGAGCAAAGCGTTGTGCTATTGTAGAGGATTGATGTGCGTGGGGAAAAGAGAAATTAGAGAAATGATTTCTTCGCCGAAAACACCCGAACTTCTTATAGGGTAAAATTTGAAAGAAACTTTACACCAGGAACATCCATCAATTGCACTGAAAAGATTCTTAGCATCTTATTTTGACTCTTTCTTAGTAAGATTTTTTAAACTTAATATTTAACTTTCTCCGCCACAATTATCTATGAATCTAGTGACCATATTTTCTCAAGTCAAAATTAAGGCTGCACCCAGATCTAATGAACCACTCTCACCAGCTTATTTGTGGGTATTTTAAGTCTTAGCCAAAATGCGAAACCAAAGCTGTACCAAATGACCTACGGCTGATCAATTTATTACTAAAATTTTATAGTAAAAACAAATAAGAAATAATCACAAGTTTTATGGCGTAACTAAATATTTATGAAATAATATATAATCTTCAGAGCAATAGTATTTGGAACAAAATATATACAGTTACTTACGGAAGCAATAATTAACATAATAACAAAATGCACAGCGAAAATTTGGAGATCCAAATATTAATTCTTGAAATATATACAGGGTGGTGCAATTAAAAGTTTCCCTCTCCACTTGTATCGCCCGAACAAATACAAATATGATAAAATGCAAAAACACGTCCAGCATTATTTTGAGGGGCTATCGTTTTAAGCTTTAAAACTTGGCTCCCAAGCCCCACAAGGGGGATAGGCTGGAGGCAACTTCGAAATTTCAAATGGGAAAAGGGGTCGAATGATATCTCGTTTGAAAGGTCTTGACAAAAGAAATATTTTGGTGAAACCTTCAAGTCGCTATGTTGTCCCTATCCAAAATAGCGAGGGTTCAAAGTCTCATATCCGTAAAGTCCTTTGCCACTCCTTGTATCGTCCGAACGGTAGAAAAATATGAGAAAATGGAAAAACACGTTAGGTGTTATTTCGAAGGGCTATTATTTTAAGCTTTAAAATTTGACTCTCAAGCCCCCCTAAATAAATTTTAAGCTTTAAAATTTGACTCTAAATAAATTTTGTATACTTATATATAGTGTATTTTTATCAATTAGCACTTAAGGTTTAATTAATTAATGTCAGAAATATACTTATGTAATTATGTTTTACTTATTTGCAGTATATTTAGCACACACATGTTTGGTCTAGGATGGTTCTACCCTAAATTCATTATTTTATTTTGAAGTGTATATGCCTCAAGAAAGAGAAATTCTATATATACGAACTACGTATATAAAAATTAATGTATGTATATGTGTATCAGCATAACTTTGGAACACTTGGAGCAATTTCAACCAAGTTTTACATACGTGTTCCTTGGGTCCAGGCTTAGAGCATATATGAATTTTAGGTTACCGGAAGTTACTGTTATGCTATCTAATTAATAAGAACAGTAACTTCTTTGTTTATAACAATGCAATAAATACATTGTTTACATTATTAGGTGAGAAATAAATAAATAGTTTAGATTTTAAATTCAAATTTCCATTTTTGTAAAACAAAAGTGTTTAGTTTTAATGTTTTAAAGCAGTTTAAATGTGATGTTATTAATATTTTAATATTTAAAAAGTAGTAGCGGAAGTATTAGTAGTAAGAGTAGTAGATGTAGTTATAGTTGATGTAGTAGTAGTAGTAGCGGTTGTTGTTGTAGTAGTAGTTGCTGTTGTTCTTGTGTTAGTAGGAAAAAACATTAGACTACATAAAGAGAGTAAAATTTTAAGCGATGTTACAAGGAGATTCAGTTTCTCCAAAACTATTTTCAGCAGTTCTGAGAGGAGTGTTCCAAAATTTAACTAGCATGAAGTTGGAATAAAAAGTAATGCCGATTACCTTAATCACTTACGATTCGGTGATGATATAATCGTGTTTGCTTCAAGTGCAAAACACTTACAAAACTGCCGTTAATCTTCTGCGATACATATATGTAGAACGTTTGACTACGAAACTGTAGTCTCAGGTACTATTAATTTAGTAGGACTTAATTATGTAAATACTATCTAACGCAGTATTGTCCTATTCAAAGCATGGAACTTGCCATATAAGATTCTAAGGAATATTTGACCCCAAGATAACATGTTATAATAAGAAGTTAATTAAATCCATCTTTATGTTCCTAATAGATCTGAATAAACAACATTCCGATTTAATTTCTGATAACTTTAATTGAGTTTAGAAATCATTACATAATATGAACATGAATACACGTTATTCATATAAAATATTTACTGATAATCATAACCTTCATTCCCCTAAAGTGCCATAGTGGTTAGTATTGTTTATCTTTAATTGATGCAATTTATCAGCTAATTTCACTTACAAGACAGAAATTTAAGAAGCACAAAGCAGCAAAATGTTAAAAAAAACTCTAACACTTGATTCAACTTTTCTTCTCCAGTGTTTCATTCTTGTCCTGATGTCTGCCTTCTCTTCTACATAGCTCGTCACTTCGTTTTCAATATCTTCTTCCTCCACGAGTTCCGTGATCACCGCGTTCTCCACTAATTCCATCATCTTGTTTCAAATCGATTCTTCCTCCTTGACCCTCGAAACTTCTTTGTTGTCCACCAGTTTCTCCACGCTCACCACCTTGTCTCAAATCTCCTCTTCCTCTTTGGCCTCCGAGACCTCCTTGTCGTCCACCGAATCCGCCACCTTGTTCCAAATCTCCTCTTCTTCCTTCACCTCCGAAACCTCCAGGTTGCGCATCAATTCGTTCAAGCTCACCAACTTGTGCCAAATCACCTCGCACTCCTTGACCAATGATACTGCCTTGTTCGCCACCAAGACCTCCACGCTCAACACCTTGTGACAAATATCCTATTCCTCCTTGGCTCCCATGACCACTTTGTTGCCCACGAATTCCACCAGTTTGTCCCAAATCTCCTCTTCCTCTTTGACCGCCGAGCCCCCCTTGTTGCCCACTGAATCTACCACCTTGTCCCAAATCTCCTCTTCCACCTTGACCTCCAAGACCACCTTTTTCTCCACCAATTCCCTCTTGCTGAACACCTTGTGCCAAATATCCTATTCTTTGGCCCCCATGACCACTTTGTTGTCCACGAATTCCACCAGCTTGTCCCAAACCTCCTGTTCCTACTTTACCTCCGAGACTGCCTTCTTGTCCAGCAATTACTCCACGCTCAACACCTTGTCCTAAATTTCCTCTTCCTCTTTGACTACCTAGACCTTCTGCCTTTCCACGTACGTTCCCATTTTCATCTCCTTCGCCATCACCAACACGTGATTGTCCTCCTCTTCCACGGCCATAACACTCACTTGTTACCAAGAAAGTCAGTACAATGAGTACACTCTGAAATAGATTGAAAGACATTTTCTATTATTACTATGTTCATAATTTCTCACAAGGGATTAATACAACTCAAGGTAGTACCAATTTACAACTTTAACTTCAGAAGAAGCTGCATTAAATTTTATACAATTTCCGAGGTTGGAAATAACGTTTAGAATAAAAGAAAAAAGATAGTTTGAAGATAGTCACCAAAATCCAGACATGTCGGCTCACCAGCGTATGTAGGCATTTTTGCCCATAGTGTAAGAACAGAATAAACGTGGTTTTCATCGTGAAGAAGTGACGATATGTTTTACCAACATATTCTTAACGTTGTATATGCCCACCTATTTAACGGGTGTTTAATAATGGATCTAAAGAGATTCAAATAAACATTGAAAATAAACTTTAAGTATTAACGTCAAAAATGAACAATGAATAAAAAAAATATTTTCGAAACCTTAAAAAAAAGTTTAATTAGCGACGAAATATAGTTGAAAAAGTATATTAAAATACCATTGAAAGAAACACAAATCAACGTTTCTGATAATGTGGCAATCTGAATAATCATGTATTCAGCGGTGAAATTTATTTCTAAAAACGGTGCAATTTTTTTTGTACTTTTCAAACCACTTTCTATACATATGAAGCTTAACCTGTGGTAAAGTTCAATATAATAGTTAAAAACACGTCACGTTAACGTCCTATCAACGATATCTAATTTTCATTGGAATTTAGATTGAAATTTAATGTTCTTTCAACATGTAAAGAGATCACAAAATAATAGTTAATGACATTCATTTAGATTATAATTATAATAATTCAAATAATTGCGAAAGAATCCCAGGAAACGAAACGTATACATAAATTAAAATAATAGTTGAACTCACATCGTATTAACGTATTACCAAAGATAACAAGTAATTGTTGAAATATAATTAAATATTAAACGTAATAATGTAAAACGCAAAGCTATATGTCGAATCGAGAAACCAAAAGATACAAAGGTCACTGACGAATTAAAAGGAAAGTTCGAGCTGAACTTGTATAGATATATAATCCGCAAAATCGGTGAGAACAAACAAATAAACCTTAGATCTTAATGTGTCTCTGTACAAAATATGACAATATTGTGTCACATACATTTCGGGTTATAAATAAAAGGTTACTTGAAACTTTTTTTTTTCATTCGTTAATGTCACTTTGCATTCCTTGAACACTTATACTTGCAAAGCTATATAAGCCTGGGCTGGGGTAGAAGTGTCCCTCGAAGGATTTTCGATTGATAATAATCACTAAGGTTCATAGACTGATAATGATCGTGTTTCACGTCTCTTATTGACGATCTGTTGAATCTTTTCAGTTTCAGGATTTCCTACTTCAAGCCGAATGTATTTCCTTAAAGAAAGGAAATAAAACAAATGTATAACGATAATTCAGTAACGTTCCATCAAAGAAAACTTTATTTTCTAGAAGCTGATTTAATGACATATATTAGGAATTACACTTTTAAGTCATTTCACTGTCAGTGTTATCAACCTATTATAAAATTCGACTTTTCCAAGTGACACTACATCGTTTTGCTGAATACTCGCATCGACTACTGATATAAAACTACATAAATGAGACACATAACTGCACGGTTGCAAACTTTGTATATTATACCAGAATTTGAGTTCAATTTAGGATGCCAAACTTCAAATAAATGCCACCAGAGAGCATTCAAAATGTTACACATTCAAGACAGTTTATATTTATGTTAATGTTGAAATAGTGTCGCATATTTTAATCAAAAGTTTTAGTTCCCACATTAAATTCGTTACAAAAACTAAAATATAAACTGAAACCCTTATCTGCCAACGAGAGAACTGACGAATTGTTTAGATTTTTACTTACGAAAAGCTTCATTGTTGTATTATTATCTGAAGTAGAAGTGAACTGAACAAGCGATTCAACCTGACTCAATCTTTTCCTCATTAAACTATCTTTTATATGTAGATATTGTTACGCCTCATTAAACGTCTTGTTAACTTGAAATAAAAATATAAAATGTTTGGTTATTGTTAATTAAATTATATGATATAGAAAATACTATATTAAGACTGAAGACATTACGCCTACAAGGTCATTTCCTTAATGGAACCAGGAATAGATTTTTTTTTATTATTAATTGGCTTTACATTCCTTCGGCAAGGACCGAATTTGAAAAGGTTGATTAAATTCAAATTTGAAACTGTTGTCAAAAACAAGGAACGAAACTTGTCAAAAGGATTTCTTGTAATAAGGAATATGTTACTATTCATTGTAATCTTAGTATTTTTCTCTCGTGACGAGACTCTAATAAACGCATCTTCTCACACCACCCCAGGGTTGCCACCTGTCCCGATTCTGTCCGGACCGTCCCGTTTTTCGATCCTCTGTCTCGCATCCCGATTCAGTGTTCGTCGGGACGGAAATTGTTCCGATTTTCACCGTTCGAAGTTGAAGCATAAAGAATATTTGATTATTTGTTATTTTAAATCGTATAAACTGCACTTCCACATAAAACATAAAAATCAAATTATTTGGTATTTCTTTACTTCTTAACCCTTAACACATGATGGTACAGCAATTCAATGCAAGCTAATTGCTCCTCCTACGAATGTATTTCAATTTATAGACACAAAAGATTCAGTATGAGATGGTGATCAAACGTAGAGTTGTTGGAAAACATTTTATTTTAAAGTATTAACTCCATGTGCATGTTCGTTACTTAAGATAACACGTTTGTTCTCAGTGTTTCTTGTACGTTTGTAAGGCCTTTCGGGTAAATTAATTATTAAATATTAAAGGGTGAATTAGATATTAATTTTAGATTTTCTCAAAAAGTTTAGATAAGATGCGAACTTTTAGTAATAAATTATATAATTTTCGTATAAATTAAAAATGGTTTCTTAAAATTGAGACAAATAATGCCCTTATCTGTGAACTGAGAAACAAGGTTCATAGAAAAGACATATCAACATTTTAATTTAATTAGAAGTGAGAACATCTTCGTTAGAAAATAGGATCAGTTATCCTATTTTCGAATCGATATGTTCCCATTTTAATTAGATGGGAATGCTGATATCTCATTTCTAAGAAAATTGTTTCTAGGTGCAACAATAAAAACTTTTTTTTTCTTAAATTTGAGAAACCATATTTTACTGTGTAAGATTCACCGAAAGCACCCTTCCTATTGATGGAATAGATTATAACTTTCAGATTTTGTGACTAAAATGTTTTGCTGATATAAAATTAATAAGAAAAACAGTACAATATATTTTTTGCTAAATTCGTAGGAAGTTTTAACTTCACAAGATGTCCAGGATGGCTCTAAAACTAATTTTAAATATATTTTTTTAAGTACCGGGTACCCCCAGACCTCCTACACACTAAATCTGAAGAGCGGAAATGTTTATTTTTGATCAGAAAATGTTTGATTAAAAATTAATTAATTTCAATCGAGAGGAGTGTTTTGTCACGAAGCATGCTTGCTTTTGATAGAAAATGTGATGTTTTGAAATGGGATTTCGTTGATTTACAGATATCATATTTATCTCATCCTTTTGCACTTATTCACAACACAACATGGGTACTAGTCAATTTGTTATCTGTCATTTTTCACCGCGAAGGCTATAGAACAACGAAGTCCTACAGTGAAATTAATTGCAAATTATTAAAAATTACAGCAGAAAACCTGATAAATTTTCTCAGTGACAACAATATACCAGAAAACGTCAAGATGAAGATATATACAATAAGCATCTCTGGACGTTGTTCTCAAATACCGGACGAGACGATAAATACCCATTCGAAAACGCAATCTTGCAGTTGCCCATCTAGCGTAGGTGTAAATCCGTTGGATCGCTTGTCTTGCGAACGGAGTTCAATCTTCGCTGAGGTGATGACTTTTCTTGTTCATTCCCATGGACATTGATCTTTTTTATTACTACTTATTAGTAATTAAGACTTACAAGATAAGTCTTTGGTAGTAGTAAGGGGTTATTCACAGAACACTCTAAATGGTACATATGAAATATGATATCTAATGAAATGTGGCATGAAGGTGCCTTTGTGCATACTATACTGTACTAAGGTGCTTTTGATACTATTGTTTGGTTTCCTATAAAAACAAGTATAAGAAATATGTCATAGTTACTAACATTAAGAAAAAATTGTCACGTTTACCACTATATAGATATAGTTGGTAACACTGAACTTAGAAACCGTAATAAAATACAAGAAAACTATGTGATGTATTAGACACCGAAAGTTCATATCAGATAGTGTAAAATAGTTTCCGTGCGAAAAAAATACATTTTCCTTGTCGGCCTCAGAGTCCCACCCCCTGAAAAATAATACGACCCGAAAATACCTTGGTAATGCTGGGATAAAAGAATACCGCTTAAAGGGGAGTTCAATACTTGCCCAATTAAACCATAGTAATTCCTTGATAATTAAATCCCTACGTAGGGTAAACGTCTATGCAGCAACTGTTCAATTAGAATGTTTGCTGAAATACAAGTATTGCCTACAACTTCGATTGAGATTTGCTAAACCAACATGTTCTTTGTGATATTTTAAGACATCATGTCATTTGTGTAAACGCCACCATAAATTTGCACGCTTCTAGCGGCGAAAGTAAACATCTTCCAAAATTTCTTCAAACAAATATTTCTCATGTTTTAGGAAAAGTATTGGAAAATTGGCGACTCAAAATGTTTACCACCACGTAGGCAGTCTAAAATCAGGACAAAAATCCTTTGCAGAATTTTCGGAAGATCTTTACTCCCGCCGCTAGAGGCGTGCAAATTTATGGTGGCATTTACACAAATGACATGATGTCTTAAAATATCACAAAGAACATGTTGGTTTAGCAAATCTTAATCGAAATTGTACGCAATACTTATATTTCAGTAAAGTTTATGATTGAAGAGGTGCTGTATAAATGTTTTCGCTACGTAGGAATTTTATCAACGAATTACTATGATGTCATAGGGCAAGTATTAGGTTATGATTTGCTAAGTCGACAGGTCTTGCGTTATTATTTTTAGAAATATGAAATAGTTTGTGGCGATGCAGCCCTAGCTAGGAATTTGTTAATAGAATGCCTGCAAGGCAATGTTTAGGTCATTGATCTACACTTCTGAAAATTAGGAACTAAATCAGTGTTCGTGGTCGGACACTTACCTCGTCGTTACTCTTACTATTATTTGCATTTTCAGTATTTTGTTGCGAAGATTTCATTTTCAAAAAAAATAAAATTTCGTCTCATAAGAGTGTAAATTTGCAATGGTTTACGATTTGCTAGAAAAATTACATTCCCATAGAAAAGAGTTACACATAAATCCCATAGTTTTTCGAGCGGAAATTTCTCATCACTCCGATGAAAATTCGCTCCAAAAGAGTGGCCGCGCTTTCAGCTATCGTAAGATGAAAAATTCAGGTTGATTCGAACTACTGAAGTTAATGCGTAGGCACTGATTCCCTCGGACATCCGCTACAGAGCCTGTCACAAAGTTTTTTGAACGAAAAGGTGGCAACCCTACACCACCAGGACAACGGTTTCACTAAGCCCAGCTCAGCTAATCACAAGGATAACAGGACATTATTCTGAAGCGTTATGCTTTCTTATTTATTTAGTATTCATTTAACGAAATTCCAAATAGAGTTGTCATTGACGTATGTATTAACAATGTGAAAACAGTAACGCATCAATTAATACTATATTAACAAAAACAACAAGAACAGAAAATTAATACTGAGATAAGTTAGTGAAAACATACAAATGAAGTTTCCGTGCTAAACAGATGTTTCGATGTAGTGCTTGGGAAACCTTAAAATTTCTTCGCTCTTTTATTTATATCCGAGGAAGCTACGATAATTGAATGAAAGGCAGAACACACAATAAAAATGTTATGGTTACATTATATCTCTAAAGAATTTTTATATCAGGCTTGATTTTTCATTGTAAGATAATATAAAAATCACGGCACGATGCTGATATTGAAGATTTAAGTCATTACCGCAAGAATTTTATCTGCGATGTTAGCTGTTAATGTGGTTAAATTTACCGATAGCACCTATTATATAATAGTTCGCACACACACATATAATAGTTCGCACGCACAAGACATGCATTTACTGCATTTAACTACTTCCGGATCATGTGAAGAATTTTGGGGTTGAAATGAACATATTCCTTTCATTAGCCAAAATTTAGTTTTCAGTACCATCTGTCAGGTATCAATCAAAGCTACCGGAATGTGTTATAACAAGAAACATGTAACTCGTGATAAAAAAACAGTAACATATTATTTATTTTAGATTTGTTCTATGTAATGGAATTTACAAACGATGTTTCAGGCCTACTAAGAGTTTATCACTGTTTCGTCTAGGTTCTATATTTACTTTTTGAAATGTGTATGTCAACAAACAAAAATTTCAAGTTATATATTAGACGCAATTCCCTACCATTTATATTTTATTCGTTTCCTTGATTTGTTATCTTGTATTGAGCGAATATTGGTGTGTGAGTTCTATGTTCGATGTCTAGAAATAACACGGAATCCAAAGCACATAAGCTGAATATGGTAATAGATTGCAATCCTGATCCTTGGTTAGAGCTGTAATCCCACAACAATTATGAAGAACCGTTGTGCGTAGTGGAGAAAGAAGCACTCTTATTGGCATTCTGAACTCAGTCACTAAATAGTATTTTCGCTACCGAAAGCCGATATTTATTGTTTAGTGGAAAACTATCTTCATAGATAAAGTGTTACAGTTTCAAACTCAAAGGTTTACTTAAGGAAAAAATATTTCAGTCCGTACAGACTCAAACACCACCATATCCGGAACTAAAGCAAAGCTAGAATATAACATGTCCTGGAGTTGTTTGACAATATTCGAAACTTCTCTGCACAAAATCTTAGTTCTCATGAGACCAATATTGCACAGACAATTCTGACAAGCAAAAGTTTATAGATTACGAAAACAGATTGAGGATTACCGTAGATTTCTTAACGTTCCTTTTTCAGAGTGATTACTTTCTAAGGTGCAGCTTGCAACTTAATTATTACATAAGTGACTCCATTCGAGGTAATTATAATACGCTTAATCCTTTTAACTCACTCTATTCTCAACGAAAATGTTTTGGTGTATTTTGTCCATAGATCATTCCCAAAATACACGTTGTTCTGAATTGCTGCATTTTCGTTTATCAAATTATTTATCTTTGAACCAATCATGTTTTTATCTTAACCCTAGAAGTCCAGGACGGGTTCATTGGACCCGTGGTCATTTTTTATTTGTAATTTCTCCTGAACTGTAATTATTTTTGTACTGATTTTCCGTGAATTTTCATTATATATGTTGCTATGTTATTAATTGATACATTTACAATATTCTTAAGTGTAGTGGTATATAAAAATTACATCATTAAGTTCCGAACGGGTCCGATGAACCCATAAATAACTTTCAATAGCTTATGAAAAAAATTTTGTTTTAGTTTAGATTTCGAATCAGAGATAGCGCAGGCATCATCTAGATTTTTTTCTCTAAATGTGCTAGTAAAAGAGAATATGAAATTTTTAATAGGTTTTTGAAACTAATATAGTTTTAATAAATGTCTAACTATACTTTTTATTGTTGTTTCTATTTATAGGATAGTTTTGAGATAGCTTTATCTTATTTAGTACTTTATCATGCAAATATGTGTTGAAATTATTTTGAAGTTTATTCTAGTACTTTTACCATTGATCCCTAATCTATCGTTCCCTTCCGATATACACGCTTTAGCTCTTCGGGGCTGCTAGCCAGGGCTAGCAAAAGATTCTTTGTGTTGTAATGAGGTTGGAATTTCAACAATTGCTGCTACTGTTTCATATGAAAATAATGGCACTTGGTGGCATTTTAAGATGATATAAGCCAGTATTTGTTTGCGGAAGCGGATGAGTTTTCTAGTGACCCGAAAGATGATAGTGAATTTTTTTGTTAATTTACAAAATAAGTTTTTGTAAAATCAAAGTGAGTCCTCAGATTTTACTGCCGATGAAGAAGTGTATGTAGGGACTATTTCCGCATAAGGTCATTTTGGAGTCATACCATTTCATTATTTCTCAATGACGTGCAAGTGCAGCAAATATAATTGGGTTAAAGACATATCCGACAAACAAGGAAGCAAATTATAAAAAATCGGCATTTTTCTCTTTGTCTAAAATAAAATTCTTGAAAACATTAGAAGAGAACAAAAAAGGTTAGCAGCATCAAAATTCTGCACGCATAGACAAGTAGTGAAAATCTTCAGAAATGTATTGGAAGATTTATACTGATCGCAAGAAAGTAGGCACCTTTGATGTAAAGAAAATGGTCGCCCCATATACAAAACAATGAGAAGCAGGAGCCGTTTTCAACAAATCAATACCACTTAACGCTTAGACAATACGGAATCTCGGGATAATTGAAAACCCAATATGCGAAGTATTTGGAGAATGGGTGAAACATCTACTCCATGATTTCATCCGTGGGCAAAATATGATTGTGAATGAGCAGTTTTTTTTTTTTTTTTTTTTTACTTCCCGTGATAATTTAGACAATACATACGAGTAAACGAGGAAAATATGGGATACAATTTTCTTTCATTCGTGCCAGTGACAAAAGCTATGCGTGGAACATAGATCCAGACAAAGACAGAGAAGTCAATAATCCAGGAGAACGATATACTCTTCGGGTAATGGGACAAACGGTACATTACAAATGGTACTGGAAAAAATTAAACTACCGAATAAATTATACGATTCATTTTCTTGTATGCAAAGTCGAGCAAGGCGAACTGACCTGCCTAGAAATTATTCGTAAGGCGACGTTATTAGAATCGGAATTATCTTTACAAACGCTGTATGTTCCTGGACAAAATAACATTTATTTAAGTGCTTGCTGTATATCTCTTTCCACTCGAGAAACTGCATAGTTCCTGATCAAACAAGAAAAGAAGATTCCTCCCTAAAAGCTCACAAGTTTGAGCAGTTGTATTATTAGTGTAGTCCGAAAATGTAATTTTCTTTAATATATTTACGTGGACTTGACAACACTGGTGCTATTAACAAGAGAAATATTTGCACCGCATTTTGAAGATAGTTACTATACCTTGAAATATCTTAATATACATCAGAAAAAGTAATTACTGATAATATTTAGGCGGAAAAACTAACCACTGGCAAATCACAAACAGATAACTTAAGAAATCTTCGTAACTGCATAGTTTGAGAGCTATATACTGCCTTAAGCGTTGGAAACTGAACTTAACAGCTTCATATTTCTAACACCACGACCAGTAGAGCAGATGCGACATGATACAGTCGAAGACTTGAAATCTGCACCATCCAAAACTGAATATTTCAAAATTCCGCAATAGATGTGCAAGGGAGCAGGGCATTTCTGAAGTAAAAATGGGTGGAAATGAGCATGAATGAAGTGGCTTTCCACCAGGAAACAATAATTCAATGGCGTAAAGTGAATATTTCAAGTAGAATCCATATGCCGAACGATTTTCTCCGAATATGTGTTGCATAACCATCAGAACTAAGAATTGCGTACCTTTGTCAAATATTTTATTTGACATCAAATATCATGTCCGGTTGGATGCCGGTGATGACGTCTGTCATATTTACTCACATCGGATTCATGCTTATTTCGACCAACTTCAGAAAAGTTTCGGGAATCACCTAGCTGTACTCCCTTTGATAAATCCTTTGTGTGTCCATAGCACAATTTTTTAATATACATGTTTAAATAGCGCAGGTTTGAAGTCTTTGAATCCACCACGCTGCATTAGCTCTAGTGCTGGTGGTGTTAGAAATATCTAGCTGTAAACTTCATTTCCCCACGCTTCCGGCAGCTTGTAGCTCAGAAACTATACTCTTTTCGAAAATTTGTCAGGGGCCCTTTCATCTAATTTTAAGATGAGAAATCGCCTCCAGAAATTTGTCGGTGTAGTTCATAAACACGTTGTGTGGGTATATAATGTGTGTGTGTGTCCTGGTTTTTCATTTACAAAATCTGACACAACGAGCTACCACCGAGCTAAACAGTAACTGCGGACCTATACTCGCAGCAATTGGAACGTGTGCAACAGACACTGCAGAAGAATAATCCGGTATTAGTGAATCACAAGTGTATACTGTTCCTTGCCGACAATGCGAGGCGTCATGTGGCGCGGTGGCCACAGATATCATACTGTGAGTTGGCTCGGAACATACCGTGCTATCCACCGTATTCCTCGGACCTTGAACCAAGAGATTATCACCTGCTCCATTTTGTGGACAACCACTTTCGTGGGAAATTCTTTGACAATGCGGAAGATTTTCGATATGTTTTTAAGCACTTCTTTGCGTCAAAAACGTCAACTTCTACCGTCAGGCATACTCGCAGCTCCAGGAAAGTTGGCAAAAGATGCTGGATGCCGATTGAGATTACTTTGAGAACTAACAGTGACATTTTCTGTATACATTTCTGCTCCTATCAATAACGACAAGAACGTTTTTGGTTAACTTGTATTATATCGTTAGAGAATTCTCATATGAACGTTTGATCTTTCGTAAGTCTGATAATGAAAATATAATGAACCTTTAAATATAGAAACTGTTAAATTTCTATTATTACCCCGGAACTTTTTTCTGCAATGTTAATTATTAACGTGCGTAAATTAAACGTGGTCGTCTGATATAAATTAATTAACATGTGCTATTTTTATGTAGTTGTCTATTATCAAACATAACATCAGAAAATATTTTTTTTCTGGTTTTAACCAGTTAGCTATTATTCGAAGTATACATTGATAAAATGAACTTAATTCTTTCTCAGTCAAAATTATCTTTTTAATACCATCTCTTAGAATTCATGGAAAGCTGTTGTACTGTACTATAACGAAAATGTCATTTGTCCTTTTGTATCTAATGCACTAACAATATTTCTATCCTTACTGAAAGTCTTAGTGTTCTTTTAAAGTGGAGCGACGAGCAGAGCATTGTGTTATTGTAGAACAGCGATGTGCGCGGAGAAGAGAAACGTTAATGAACTTATTTCTTCTTTGAAAACACCCCAATTTCTTGTACGGTGAAATTAAAAAAAAACTACACCAGGAGCATCCAAAAATTGCACTAAAAAGTTTATCGGTATTTTATTTTGACTCTTTCTTAACATTATTTTTTAAAACTTCTCTACTACACTTTCTCTACTATAATTACCAATGCATACAGTGACCATATTTTGTCAAACAAATTTTACATACTTGTTCCTTGGGTCCAGATGCAGAACATAAATGTATTTAGGTCACCTGAAGTTATTGTGCCGCTATATAGTTAATATAAACAGTGGCATATTGAACATATTTTGACTTCTTATCGCTTCACATTGTATCCAAATATTGATTATCTTTAAAATATTACTTTAAAGGCAAAATTTATTACAATATTTAATATTTTACACTCTACTTTTCATTTAATCTTCATTGTTCAGTTTTACTTGTAGACTGTGCCCAGCAATCATATTAGCCAAATTTATAAACCTTTCGTAAACACATACAATATCTATTAACATAGGCGGAAAATGAAGAAATCAAATGTTAGCCCTATGTCCAATCATTACGTTTTTACTCTGAAATATTCCATAAATAGTGATCATCCTTGCTAAACTTCAGGATGATTGGAAATGTCACATAATTTGTTGCATTTTTGTCAATTAATTATACAAGATTCTACAAAAGATGTCTTATTGGTTTCAAGTGATAAAGATGTTTTTGATATTCTTCAATACTATGGTCATGTACAATTTGTATTAGTGTCCAATTTGTTTTAATAAATATAATCTTACTTAGTAATTATATCTATATTTCGATTTCAATATATATATATATATATATATATATCTGTATACTGTACCCAAAGTATATTGAAAAGGTTATCTGTAAAACTTATAGTTACTTCAAAGAACAGATTTAAGTGTTACTTCGGTAAACCAGTTCCTTTTACAGTATAAGACGCTAACCATCAATTTCTCCACGCTGACCATCTACTCCCAAATCTCCTCTTCCTCCTTGACCTCCGAGATCCACTGGTTGTCCATCGAATCCACCACCTTGTCGCAAAACTCCTCTTCGTCCTTCACCGAGATCCCCTTGTTGTGCACCGAATCCACCACCTTGTCCCAAATCGCCACTTCCTCTTTGTTCTCCGAGATCTCCTTGTTGTCCACCGAATCCACCACCATGTCGCAGATCTCCTCTTTCTCCTAGACCTCCGAGACCACCTCTGTTTCCAGCAATTCCTCCCCGCTCAACACCTTGTGCCAAATATCCTATTTCTTCTTCGCCCTCAGAACGACCTTGTTGTCCACGAATTCCGCTAGTTCCTCCCCAATCTCCTCTTCGTCCTTGACCTTCGAGATCCCCTGGTTGTCCATCGAATCCACCAACTTGCCCAAAATCGCCTCTTTCTCTTTGTACTCCGAGATTCCCTTGTTGTCCACGAATACCACCACCTTGTCCCAAATCTCCTCTTCCTCCTTGGCCTCCAAGACAATCTTTTTCTCTACCAATTCCCTCTTGCTTAACACCTTGTACCAAATATTCTATTCTTTCTTGGCCCCCACGACCACCTCGTTGTAAACGAATTCCACCAGCTTGTCCCAAACCTCCTGTTCCTACTTTACTTACAAGACCGCCTTCTTATCCACCAATTCCTCCACGCTCAACATCTTGTCCCAAATTTCCTCTTCCTCTTTGATTCCCTAGATCTTCTGTTTTTCCACGTACGTTCCCACTTCCATCTCCTTCGCCATCACCAACACGTGATTGTCCTCCTCTGCCACGGCCATAACACTCAATTGTTACCAAGAAAGTCAGTACAATAAGTAAATTCTGAAATAGATTGAAAGACATTTTCTATTATAACTATCTTCAAAGTTTCTCACAAGGGATTTATACAACTCAAGGTAGTGCCAATTTACATCTTTCACTTCAGAAGAAGCTGCATTAAATTGTCTACAGTTCCTGAGGTTAGAAAGAAAATTATTTGACAAATTAATCTTAAAGGATTGTTTTTATAGGCATTTGAATTTTGATTTCCACAACATATTAGGATTGATAATGTTGTAAGTGTATTTCTTAAATTACAACGTTGAATAATGGTTGCAATCCACTTTTCGAATAAACGAAGAAGAGTGTTTTATAAACCTTCTTTTAACATTGATTATGCCCACCTGTTCAACATTTTCCATTTAGCCAAAATAGGGCATAGTTGCTGGTTGCTGCATGTTGGCATAAACATTTAGTTTGACTTACCCCGTATCTTTCATGGTGATAATATTAATTTGGTAGCACATTTTTCTCACTGTCTGACACTTGGTTCGTAGCTGGAACTTTCCGCATCCGTCGCTTTTAGATCGGCACTCTAAAAAGTCAACCACGAAACCATCTAACGAGTAACTACTATTTTAATATTATGTAACTAATATTATATCAGAGTAAATGCATTCATATTGGTTCAAGGCAGTCACCAAAAATCCAGACACGTCGGTTCACCAGCATGTCGAGGCATTTTTGACCTTGGGTAAAAATAAGAATGAACGTAGTCTGCATCGTTAGGAAGTGCCAATGTGTTTTTAATTTCATTCTATTTACTTTTAAGAGCAATTTCTATGCAATAACTTAGAAAGACATACGGTAAAGGCACCAGTTCTCGTCACTGCTCCAGCAGTCGTCATATTTTAACTAAAGATGTAAAAATAAGAAAACCTTTCATCGTTTGGTGATAAAAACAGACCTCGTTAGCAGTCATAATCTGGTACGTAACTGGTACCATTAATATTGTTATTGCGTGACTTTATTTAGTAGAAGTGTCTTGTGTTTGGGCGCCAAGTTCGTATTTCCTGGTATTTCCATGGTTTTGTTACTAAAAAGTGTTAAACAAGTGGACATTAAATATAAACATTGAAGTTTTACATATAAGTACCTGATGTTTGTATGTGCATTAAATGCCTATTTAATGGTCAAATTAATCATCGGATTATTAATTTGCGAGCCTTGACTGCCACTTTCTCTACTTCGGAGACTGACGACTACTGGCGCAAGTCAAACATACTTTACACCAATGCTCTTCATGGGTGGCGATTACCGGGAAAAAAATGGTACTTAAGATTTTTACTCCAGAAAAATATAAATTTAATTTAATATAATGTTATTTTTTTTTAATTTCATGGTGATAGCCTCATTCTTTCGATCAGCCGTCAGTAAAGTTCAAAATGTACATTCCTACATATTCCACCGGAAGTTAATTCATTTAATTAGAAGAATTCTGAGAACCATCTAGCGAGTCCTCTGAACCTCTTTCCTTTCAAGCACGATTTAGGTGGCCAGGATCAGATCCAAAGAAGATGAAAAAGGTGATATCGTACATATTTTTCAAACGAATGTTTGTAGTGCATTGGGTGACGACTACTGGTGCATTGAAGTGATGACTGTAAGGGAACAGTAAAGTTTAGAGTGACGACTGCTGGAGCCAAATTAAGGTTGTAAAGAAACGTAATTATATCGCTATAACGCAAATTGCCGAAGAGATTTATGATATTACATTATCGCACAAGACCTAAAGTTGCTAATGAAGTTAAAAAGAAGGGTTGTTTCTTACACATAGATGTATAGAAAGCACTTTCTGCAAACATCACCTTAACATGTCGAGAACTGGTCAATTTTCCTTATATAAAGCGTAACCTATGGTATAGTTAAATATAACCTTTAAAAACACGTCACATTCACGTCCTATTAACGAATGTAAATTTTCGTTGGAATGTAGATTGAAATTCAACGTGTTTTCTACATGTAAGGAGAACACAAAATAATAGTTAATGGCATTTAATTAGATTTTAATTACAATATTTATTCAATTAATTGCAAAAGAATCGCAGGAAACAAAATGTATATCATATTTTAAAGTAATAGTTGAACACATTAATGTAAATGTTGAACTAGTGTCTTAAATTTGAATCAAAATTGTTAGTTCCCACATCTATTGTTAATAAAACTTAAACCAATTTCTACCAACGAGAGAACTGACGAACTGCTCCTACGTTTACTTAAGTAAAGCTTCATGACTGTACTATTATCTGAATTAGAAGCTAACTGAAGAAGCGATTCAACCTGATTCAATCTTCTGTTTCTTAAGCTACCTTTATATTTAGATATTGTTACGCCTGATTAAACGTATTTTTATTTCAAAACGAATAAATAAAAGGTTTGGTTATTGTTAATTGAGTGGTAATTAAATTATACAGAATATACTATATTAGGACTTAAGACAGTATGCTTACAAGGTCATTGCCTTAATGGAACCAGGAATAGATTTTTTTTTGGATTAATTGGTTTTACATTCCTCCGGCAAGGACATCAGTTGCTGAGTTTTCAAATTTAAAACTATGTTGTCAAAAACAAGGAACGAAACTTGTCAAAAGTATTTCTTGTTAAAACGAATACATTATTTATTCATTGTAATCTTAGTATATTTTTGTCGTGATGCGGCTCTAATAAACGCTTCTTTTAACACCACCCAGCTCAGCAAATCACAAGGATAACAGGACAGTATTCTGAAACTTTATGCTTTCTTATCTATTTATTATTAATTTAACGAAATTCCAAATAGAGTTATTATTGACGTATGTATTTACAATGTGAAACAATAACAAATAAATTAAAACTATATTAACAAAAACAACAAGAAGAAAAGAAAATTAATGCTGAGATAAGTTAGTGGAAACATAAAAATGAAATATCCGTTCTAAACGGATGGTTCATCGAAGGTTCATTGTACAGCTTCGGAAACCTTAAAATGTGTTCGCTCTTTCTTTTACGTCCGAAGAATCTACCATAATTGAATGACAGATATAACTCACATGTTATGATTATATTATATAAGAATTCTTATATTGAGGCATGATATCTCACGTCAGATCTCTTATTATCTGATAATATTAAAATCAAAGTGCTATGCTCCTCCTGAAGCTTTATATGATTACTGCAGGAATTTTATTGGCGTTGTTAATGGTTAATGTTCTTTAATTAACTGAAAGCGCCTAGTATATAATAATTTGGTACATAAAAGCAGACTATGTTTACTGCATTTAACTACTTACCCATCATGTGAAGAATTTTGGAGTTGAAATGAACATACTACATTTCTCACAAAAATTAAATTTTAGTAGCTATCAAACAAAGCAATCGGAATATGGAAGAAAAAGAAACATGAAATTCCTGATCAAAAGCAACAACATCTCATTTATTTTAGATTTGTCTTTTGTAACGGAATTCACAAACGATATTTCTGGCCTGCTAAAAGTTTAGCTTTTTTCGTCTAGATTCTATTTATATATTTGATTCTGAAACTGCTCCTTGAGTAGGTAAAGGCGGTCGAGCGTGGGACTGACCACCCTACCTCACTTAGTACCGTAGGCGAAGAAAATATGGAGTACTACCTCCACATCTCTCATTACCGTTCATGGCGCATGCGTATCGCACTGGGGATAGCTTTAGTATGTGTCAACAAACAGAAATTTCCGTTATATATTAGAATCAATTCGCTACCGTTTATCTTTTATTCGTTTTCTTGATTGTTGATCTGTGTATTGAGCGAATATTGGTGCGTGAGTTCTATATTCGATGTCTAGAAATAACACGGAATCCTAATCACATTTATTTTTGGATCTGGGGTAGAACGAGGACTCAATCACCAACATACGTCCCGTCAATTCTGTTAGCATCTTGATTTTCAATTATTTAGTGTTTCAATTGATCACATTTAGGAAGTTCAAATGTTCTTATGTATTTTCGAAGATCAGAAGTTCAATATGTCAAAAGATTCGAATCCTGATTCTGAGTCAAAGCTGTAACCCCACTACAATTATGAAAACCTTCCAGAACCGTTCTCCGTAATGGTAAAAGGAGAACTCTTATTGGCATTCTGAACTCAGTCACTAAATAGTATTTTCGCTACAGAAAGCCGATATTTATTGTTTAGTGGAAAACAATCTTCATAGATACAGTGTTGCAGAATTCAAGCCCAAAAGGTTTACTTAAGGAAAAGTATTTTGTCGGCACAGACTCAAACACCACCATATCCGGAACTAAAGCGAAGTTAGAATATAACATGTCCTGGAGTTGTTTGACAATATTCGAAACTTCT
>JAGDQP010018716.1:2457-18450 GCA_022664845.1 Lepisma saccharinum
AAAAATAAATAAATAAATAAAGAAAGAAAGAAAGAAAGAAAGAAAGAAAGAAAGAAAGAAAGAAAGAAAGAAAGGGAAAATGGAAGAAAGAAAGAAATAAACTAAAAGAAATAAACTAAAATAAGGAAACTAA
Organism: Lepisma saccharinum; assembly: GCA_022664845.1. Taxonomy (NCBI): domain Eukaryota; kingdom Metazoa; phylum Arthropoda; class Insecta; order Zygentoma; family Lepismatidae; genus Lepisma; species Lepisma saccharinum. The sequence continues at coordinate 2,591 of JAGDQP010018716.1, forward strand.
AAGAAGGAAACTAAAATAAAGAAAGAAAGAAACTAAAAGAAAGAAAGAAAGAAATGGAAGATGGAAGAAAGAAAAAAGAAGAAAGAAAGAAAGGGAAGATGGAAGGAAGAAAGAAAGAAACAAACAAGAAAGAAAGAAACTAAAGGAAAGAAAGAAAGAAAGGGAAGATGGAAGAAAGAAAGGAACAAGAAAGAAAGAAAGAACCTAAAAGAAGAAAGAAAGAAACTAAAAGAAAGAAAGACATAAACTAAAATAAAGGGAAGATGGAAGAAAGAAAGGAACAAGAAAGAAAGAAAGAAAGAAAAGATGGAAGAAAGAAAGGAACAAGAAAGAAAGAAGGAAGGAAAGAAACTAAAAAGAAAGATAGATAGAAAGAAAGAAGGAAAGAAATAAAATAAAAAGAAAGAAAGAAAGATTGGAAGGAAGGAAGGAAAATATGAAGATAGAAATAAATAAAAAGAAACGAAAATGTATTTCTTGTTTATGGATCTAGGAAGAGATGTGGAAAAAACAAAACAGTTTTGTTGGAGTAGTAAATAACCTTTTCGATAGAAGAGACCTTTTATATCATTATTGTAATCGTAACAATGTTTGCCTTGATCGCCACAATTCCTGCCGATTTGCAATCCCTTGAGATATTCCGTCCGGGGCACACAATAGATAGTTGAAACTGTGACCAAGAGATGTCACTACGTACATGGCTCGAATAAACTCAGCATTGTATCGACAATTTATGCTTGAAGCAAATTAACGGAGATACTAATTGAAAAAAAAAATCAATGTATGAAAGGAAATAGACATTACAATATTCAGTGAACATCATATTTACGAGAAACACTACTGTTTCGTGAAAATGATGATAATACAGAAAATTTTGCATGTCTGTATGTTCGTCTGATCTCTTTTTCAGGGTTTCCAGGCTCTGAAATAAATAAAATAAAATATTAGGATTGTCACCTACAGTATATATTCACGGGCACTATAATTTGCAGTAAACTATAATTCTCGCAAAATATTGAAGTTTGGTGCGCAACAGTCATAGCACACGGGGGCTGGCCATTGATCCACGAGGACTTGGTAATTACACATTTTATTTGTAATTGCCTTACCTTTATGAATGAATAAGAAATGGACAAGAAATGTATACATTTCACAAACTGAATTTCGACATGGCACCTTGAGTAAGACCCTGACAACTCTATCTTCTCCATTTCTTTTCATGGAAGGCAAGGAAACCCTCAGACTAGTAAACAGGGCCGGATCCAGAGTTTTCGTAAGGGGCGGTGATCCGAAGAATAGACACGGGACAATTTCGATATTTTTCCGGGAAATGATTTTCTTAAGGTTCCACGCTACTCCCTCCCCCACTTTTTAACATTTTTTCAAAATATTTCAAAATCTAATAGCATTATCAAAATTTTAAGAAGATACATCTCTAGTACCTACGAATTACTATGAAATACAATAGACAGCGATCTCGAGATCATGTCCATTAATGAGTGATCTATTGTCAATTAAATAATGACGTCATAATCTTCGACAACGAATCACTCATCAATGAACAAGATCTCGAGATCACTGTCCATTGTATTTCATAGTAATTCGTAAGTACTAGAGATGTATCTTCTTAAAATTTTGATAATGCTATTAGATTTTGAAATATTTTGAAAAAATATTAAAAAGTGGGGGAGGGAGTAGCGAGGAGCCTTAAGTATAAATGTGTCATATTTCTCCTTACATTGTTAAGTTTTGATATATAGTAGCTTAGGTAAGCTACAGCGTTAATGCATATTTTGTTGTTGATGTGCGGAAGAAAGCAATTTTATTTTAGATTATAAATGGAAGCTTTCAATCTTTTACATGTTTACATTGTTGAAATAAGAAATGAAAATTAAGATTTTAATATTTGAAAGTTTAATTTGATTGTTGATATATATAAAATGGGATTAAATTAAAACAATGTTTTATAGCAATTCTATGTGAATCGTTTTCGGATTAATACGTATAGGTATGACGTAAGATGTGTGAATAGAGATGAGAATCGATACCCTATTGTTTAAACTGTTAAATATAAAACTTGAGGAAAATTGCGGATATTTGAGCAATTTACAAAATATCAAAGATAGCTGTGAATTGTCTGGTTAGGCATGAAGCAGTCAGCGCTATGATTTATATTGTATAGAATTTATTTCTAAATAATTAAAGATGTTTTAGTTTTGAATAAGGAAAGTTCTGTGTCAAGAAATAACGTATAAAAGTAAAATGCTATCTCAAAGTTACTAATAGTTATTCGAATATTGTACGTAAACTGTCCAATTAGGGATTTGAGAGATAGAATAAAAAAATATATGATACCTTAAAGTCATAATAAACTTCGTTTATCGATATTACCTGTTTTTTACTACACTTTCTATTAGGTATTTGCTAGTGTAGTTTACTACTCTAGAATTCAAATACCTGAATTGGGAGTAGCCTCACCATCATGTGCGTTAAGCCGAGGTTATCAAAGATGGGCACCTCAATTCATGTTTCGTCGTACTGCTATCGACGTCAGATTGAACCCAAATAAGACTCTGAGCTCTTCATAGTAAAAGACTTTAGTCTCATGCTCGTTCGAGTATTATTGCTGGAAAAAGGAAAAAAATATAAGTTGATTAGCATCCCATTACAGTTTTATCTTGAAATTTAAAACACAAAGGATCATTCTCACAAAAAAAAAAAAAAAATCAATTTATTATCAAAACCAAACAAATAGAAACTTTTGATGAGGTAAATTGAGGCATTCAGAACCCAAACTGACTAACTCAATTTTTGTAATATTTTGTGCTAGCCTTGAAACCTGATAGGAAAGATCCATATTATTCAGTGGGTAAAATGACTAACTCCATAGTGTAATGTTTTGCCACCAGAATCATAAATAAAACTTTACCGAACAATTGTTTTATTACAAACAAAAAGCTTTACAGCTTGGTTTTTCTATTTCTTTCTAGCCAATTTGGCTTCTGAATAACATTCATATCGAAAAATCGTTGAAAATCGAATATCGATTCAAACAAAAAGATCGTTGGATATTGAATATCATTCATATTAAAAATTTTGGCATCTAATATCGTTTACATCGAAAAGTCGTTGGAAATCCAATATCGTTCATATCGTGAAAATTGTATAAAATAGAATATCGCTCGCCTCGAAAAATAATTGGAATCCGAATATCATTCATATCGAAATATCGTTGGAAATCGAATATCAATCGAATGGAACAACCGTCCTTAATCGATATATTGATTTTAAAATTTTCATTAAAACGATGTTTCGAATTTTTAAAATATTGATCTACCGATGATCGATATCGAAAAATCGCACATCCCTCCACAAGGTGTCGCCACTAAATGTACAGGCTATAAGTTAAACAATGGTAGTGGAATGTTACTGAAACGTTTAAGACGTATACAATAACAGAAATGGGGGTCCAGTTTTCCTTATTTGGAGATTCATTTTACAGTAACATTCAAAACTTTTGTGTTTTTTTTATCCATTGATAAGTGCCTTTCTGTTGAAGATGATCGATGTTCTTCCCGAAGGTCCCTGGGCAGTGTGAACAGGTGGTGATTTGCCATTGCCTTTCATCAGACGAAGGAAGGGATCTAACCCGGGATCCCTGGATTACAAGGCAGCGAGCGTTACAACTCACCCACCTGTCAGGGAGAAGGGAATCTCTGCTTCTGTTTAGAAGGCTGGATGCTAAAAGATATGTAAAACAGTACGAAAATATGTAGGACTGGCAACCCGGCTTGCATTGGCCGTGAACTTCGGAAAGCTTTGACGAAGTTAACCGATCAGCGCCGAACCCTCATAGCATTTACCCAGCTCACGAGCTGAGCGGTGCTTGCTTGCTTCGTTGTTGTTCGCTCGCCAGGTAGCAAGAAACGGGCATTCGTTGTAGGTTCGAGTAGGCAGGCAGGTGGTAACGTGGCGCTCCGCTCGGCAGTGCGTGTGTGTGTGTGTCTGAAATGACCGCTTTTGTTATTGTTACTTGTTTGTATGGAAATCATCAAAACCTAAAAATTAAACATTAGAATTTATTTGAAACACATAATGCCCAAAACTCGTAAATTGTATCAGTGAAGTGAAAAAAATAATAATATAAACCTCCGTCCGGGTTTGCAATTTCGGATCGGGGCCAGGTCAAAGGTCAAACCCATACATAAGCATTTTTATTGTTTTATTTTTCATTGAGTGTGAGTGTTTATTGTTTGTGAATGGTGTGCTCGAGCTATTGTGTTTCCAGTGATATGCACAATTTTGTTAACAGTTTATTTGTCTAAAGGAGGAAAGTAATCGTGGGCTGCGAAACTGGACCGATTGTTTTTAATGTGACAGAAATTGATTTTTCATTTGATTGTAATTTAAAGATTTGTTTATTTTAATTGTTTTCAAATAAAAAAGGACTTAATTGAAGAATCACTATGGCATCCTCAAAAGTTGCAAGAAGACGGCAGGGCAGTTTGCCAAAAGAACCTCCTCTAACTGTGGACTTGAATAATTCAGATGGTGAAAAGGATTTCAGCTTGGATGATTTTGAAATGATTAAAACAATAGGTAAGAATATTTTTCTATTTACTAAGTTATATTTAATTTACATTTTTGGCTTTATTCACATCAAGTTTGAGTTCATTTTAAGTTTTTATTCGTTTATTTATTTAAACTGAAAATACGGATCAGGAGCATTTCACATTGGAGGCCACACAATGATAATAGCAGAAGCAAAGGAAACGAATAGACTCTGCCCTCATTCGAGGTATCATCCCAGTATTGACATGGTGCGACTGAGGGGAAACTTGAAAAAATAAATCAACCAGAATGGACGGTCGCTGAGCGCGAACCTGTGATCTTCATGATGGGAAACCAGTTCTCTGCCACGACTATTCCACAAATTTGAGAAATAAGTAACCAGGAGAAGCTCTTCTAGGAACCAACCCTACATTCGCCTTGTGAATCTGTGGCAAAACAGGAAAATGTTAGGCTCGCCGGCTTGAGTTGGATACCAATTACTAAGCACCGTTTTGTTTATTTCGTCGGTGTTGGGATAAGGAAGGACAGGAAATCGTGTGTACACTTTATTGAAGGTTTTTTTGTACTATTCAGGCATTTTCCTGGAAATACCGGGCAGTAAGAATTGAACCTACAAGAAATCCAGAAGTCTATGGAGTCATTTTCTTGTTGAAGTGGCTATTTAATCTTGCAGGCAATGACGTACATAGAGGGTAGGTGCACGCTCTCCAAATTGCAATTCATATGGAAAATTAGTATAATTAGAGTCTTAAATGTAGATATTTTAGGCTTATTTCTTGCCTTGACCGGTAGATCCCCCAAAAACCCTGGACCCCTCCGAAACTAGTTTCTAATCATTCATATGATACTTTTAAGGAATTCTCTAAATTTAAATAATTCTAACATGTCGTGGATATTATAACTAAGTTAGAACCTCAAACATTCCCTCGCTAGGCCTTTATTTTCCGTTTATCATTATATTGGAATAGGAAACGCCTAATTGTGGCAGATTTTAATTTATAAGACGTGACGATAAAGCAAAGAACAAACGGACGGCTGAAAACAGACGAAGCAAGCCCAGCGCACTGTTCCCTCAAGATATCACTAAAGAGAATAATGGAAAATGAGAAGAAACTAAGAAAGTGGCTAAAAGAAAGTCTTCCTAACCAGAGTCTACAACAAAAGTAGTTGAAAAAGCTATCATGAGCAATGTTTCTCAACGACCGGGTCTCCTGGAATTCGTCATTTTAGTTTTCAATTTTTCGAATATATATATATATATCAGGCAGCATGAAGATATTCATGGAGATACAATAGGCATAGTTGATGAGAGTATATTTATCTAGGGCAGCTCAAAACATTGAATGCCAAGTTGGTAGTTGAAATAAATAGATGCAAAATGGCGTGGAGTTCGTTTGAAAGACTACACTTTATTTTCAAAAGCAAACTACCAATGTGTCTGAAGCGTAAAGTTTGTAATCTATGTGTCTTACTTGTAATGGTGTACGGCTGTGAAACTTGGACATTGAATGCGCAAACACTCAAAGATCACACAAATAGCAATGGAGAGACGCATGCTAGGAATAACTAGGATGGCCAGGAAGACAAACGAATGGATTTGCGAACAAATAAAGGTAGAGAATGTAATCAAGACTGCAAAGAAGATGAAGCGGAGATTGTTCGATCACATAGCTAGACGAACAGATGGAAGATGGAGGACGAATCTATAAATTGGATTCACAGAAAAAAGAACTGGTTAATACGAGTTCCAAATGCAAGGTGGATAAATGAAATCAAGCGTTTTTCAAGTGCTACATGGATGAGGATAGCAACAGACCGAGATATGTGGAAAGAGAAGGGGGAGGCCTTCATCCTTGAAATATGCTGAGGTCAGTAATATTCGTGAACCCGAAATGCCTAAATAGCATTTCTGTAGTAAATGTCAGTAGGCACGCTTCCCGCAACACACCGTAAGGGGGCGGGATCACGGATTTCAGCTCCTCTTTACACAGACGAAATAATATTTTTAAGTGTATCCGAGAAAATTTTAAGCCAAAACGGTCCCCTTAGTCCCCTGGTTACAGTATTTTTAAACATTGCTACATTCACAGTCGAAACCTGTTCTCCAAAAATAGTGGCACCTAAACCAAATCAATTAATGATCCAATTCTTCAAATCTTATTTAAATAACCGTAGACAATCCGTTCTATATAAAGAATATAACACGAATTGCTTTTATGTCGGTTCCGGTGTTCCTCAGGGATCTAATCTTGGTCCTCTTCTGTTTTTTTTTATTTATAAACGACTTACTATATTCAAAATTCTCGTAAGCTGTTGTTTGCAGACGACTTAAAAATATTTGTTAATGTAAAGTCCTTGGATGACTGACTGTCTACTGCTTCAACAAAATTTGTCCAGTATATTGAAATGGTGTTCTAGGAATAGACTTGAAATAAATATTGGTAAGTGCAAATCCATAACCTATAGAAGTCGGGAAAAAACTTACGATTTCACTTACTCGATCAATGGAATAAGCTTAAAAAAATGATACAATTAAAGATTTAGGAGTTACATTCGATAATAAACTAACCCTTTCGCCCCATGTCGTAAATATAACCAATGGCGCATATAGAAACCTAGGATTTCTTGTTAGAGCAACCAAAGAATTTGCAAATGATAGCACGTTGAAAACTCTTTACTATTCCTATGTTAGGCCCAAACTAGTATAAGTCTCACTTATATTGAATACTTCTGTGAAAGCAAGTTGTCAGAAGATCAAACACGTAGAAAGCAAATTTTTACGTTTTCTTACATACAAACGGACTGATTTCTACTCAAAATACGAAACTTGCAACAATTTAATTGATAACTTTACATTTCAGAAACTTGATCAAAGACGAACATTAAACGACTTACTTTTCTTGGACAGACTTTTGCACAATAACATAGACCGTACCGAATTAATTGCAAAAATAATTATTAAGGTTCCGTCCCTCAGAACGCGCGAGGGAAATAGTGGCCTATTCTACTGCAGCAAAGCTCGTACAAATGTATTAAATATGTCACCTACATGGAGAACTAGTGCTACGTATAATGTAATAGGTAAGAATTGTACAAATTTGGACATATTTGGAAACTCGGAAGAAATTACAAAAAAACAATACTGAATATATTGTAAAAAATAAACTCTTTGGACAAGAAAAAGAAAAAAGGAAAAGGGTGAAGATGTTTTATTATTTGTGTCATTAAATGTAACTATTATTGTAGAAGCTGTTGTGTCGATGAAATAAATGAATAAATAAAAAGTCCTGTCCAAATCTTCTAAAATTATTCACTGTTATAATAAACAGTGCCTTGAATTCAGAAATGTAAAAGCACTGTGCAATGATATGGACTCTGGTCATCAACATCTTTTCCGTTCAGAAGTTTCAATGGTTATCCCAGGGTAAAAATCGGTTCTCAAAAAGTTACGAGCTCCAAAAGGAAGTTGAGTCGTTTCTAGTTAATAAGAAAATTTCTTTCGCTATTTCCAGAATAAGAAATTAGTATCCAGGCTGGCGTGTCTCAGCAACGTTTTTGAATTTAAAGTTTCAGGGTTCGGATACAGAAATATTTAATCCTTAGAACAAGATCGAATCACTCAGAAAGGATCTCAGACTCTGGCTTAATATGATCGTAGAAAGAAATAATGAAAGGTTTCTCTATCATACTCAGATTATATTACTGAAACATATGCTTTCCATTCACGAAATTCAGTTTTCAGATATTATTTCAGCTCACTTGAAGAAGTTTGAAAAGTATTATCTGGAACATGAGAATCTTCGAGGGCAAAATGTGGATTATAAAGAAACCACACATTGAATTAATATCGGGCAAAGGCGTGGAAATTCTATAAGAAATTAGAAATTCTGGGTAAATAAGAATATCCAATTTTACGTGAAACAGCAATGAGATTTCTCCTTTATTTTCCCACAACATATCTTATGCCATGATGGCGCATAAAATGAAACGGAGGAACCACCTTCGACTTTATGAATGTCTCGGTTTAGCTATCACTTCAATTCAATCAAGAATTAACAAGCTAACGGACAGAAAACAGCACGAAAATTCTCACTAACCTAACTAAAACCTTAAAAAAGAATCTGTAGTAATAAAAGAAGCAAACTTCAACTTTTTCATAACTTATGTTTTTTACATTCAACATATTAATCACTGTTTACAATTGAGGCAGTCATAAATTTTTATTTATTAAATTAATACTTTAAATTTGTTTGTAATGATAATAGTGTTACGCTGACAATTTGGTACCTTTCTGCTGCTTTTCCTGATCAGCTGACTCGTATGCATATTTTTTTTTCCGTACTACGTACTGTTCTTCTTCCAATCAACATAATTAAACTCAATTTAACAATATAATAATCAATTTAAACCGAATAATATTATAAACGTTTGTCGATCACAATGCCAGTGAAAATCAGCGTAAATTATATAATTATGTTACCCCGAGGAACTTACAATATTTTATAAGATTTTATTAGTCCAGCGACTGAATAAAATGTAACTTTATATTTTTCAACATGTCATACCGTATACCTCTTTATTATTATGCCATTTTTATTTTATATTATGGCCTTTACAGACCTCAGACTCAGGTCGGGATAGTGTGGGGGAGATGATATTGAAAGGCAGATGGCCAGGGCCTATTTTGCAAGTACCATCCCAGTATTTGCCTCTGGTGTGACTGAGGAAAAACCTCAGTCAGGATGGTCGGCCGCATGATAATGCCATAATTTATGGTTAATATTTACGTTAGAGCAAATACTGTATGTGAACTTTTTTTTAAATAATTGAAAGTTATTTAAGAGTAAATTTGTTGGGACTGGGCTCTCGTCTCATAAAAATATAATTTACTGGGTCGTGGTCTCGTAAAGGTTGAAAAGCACTGAATTACGTTCGCCAAATGTCAAACGAAATAACAAAGAGGAAAATGAAAGCAGAAATCCAGCAAGTAACTACTTACCATCCAAACTTGGAGAGAAATCTAAACAAATTAACAAAGAAGTTCTGGGAAAACATGCAGTGAGAATATGGGATAAAGCTGTGCACTCCAACCTACGGTCTGCGAGCCAGATGCGGCCCGCGTAACGATTTTGACTGTCCCCGAAACAATAACTATTGCTATATTCTACATTGGATGTAAAAGAAAATAATTTAAAACGGGAATAGTAAGTATGTCCTTGAATATTTTACAGACATTACGTACACTACTTTGTATTACATTTCTTGTTACGAAATACAACTTGCAAAATAACACTATCCCTGGCAGCCCAAGGATATCGAGTCAATACTGGGGCAATAACGAGGATATCATGGTTGGCCATTTTGGATCAATATCGATCAACACTGGTGAGGTAGATGTTATTTCGACATTCAATTTATTACTGAAATGAAGAAAAGTGTTGTATTTCAAACAAAAAGCTTCTTAAAAAATAACAGGTTAAAATATGTAGGTCAGAAATATATAACTGTCTGAAGATGTCATTGCGCGATCTATTGACAAAGGCTGAGATCGTTCGGAAGAGTTTGAGTTAGAAAAAGTATATGGAATGGTAAAATGGTGGTATGCATAAAACTTCTACATCCTCCCTGCTTAATGTGCTATTAACGATTACTTTTGAGTTGATCTTTTATAATGCGGCTCTAGCCCTCTTCCTGCTTAACCAATTTGATCCGCTGACAAAAAAGGTTGGAGACACCTGTGATAGAGGATTGGTGGTGGAAGATGTCACATAAAATCCCGATGATAGCGTATGAGACCAAGAAATCTAAGACAGTTGTTAACAATGCATTCTTTATAAGTACAAAGCACCAAAAGGAGAACTCAAAAACTATTCCGAATCCAAACTGAACCACACAAAACACAATACAATGCTGAATATCAGCCCCCACAAAGAAACAAAACCACAGAACCTACTAGAAGCAAAATTACCTCACGAAACTGAGAAGACAGAAGAAACCTTACAGGAACACACGTCCGTCACTTTCCACATGAGATGCATCTTGAAAAAGGAAGAGCTATCTTCCACAGAAGTTGCCTAATCAAGACCTTTTTCATATGAAGACAAAGCCGCCTCCTCCTCCACTCCATCTACGCAGAAACAAAACCAAGAAGGGGGAAAAACAAACAATCGAGGATAATCAAGGTAGGAAGCAAACAAATAGTAATTTATATAGCAAAAAAAGGAAAATATTTTTAAACAACAACCCAGCTCTGTAGTACCAAGGCTCAAAGGAAACCCACTACCACCACGGTATAATAACCACGCCACCTTACGAGAATGGCTTGATTAAAAATTCACGAAAATAAGATGAATTAACTAACACAAACGAGATACTAGAACAAACAGGTAAAAGGAGACAAGACTCTTTTACTGAAACGGAACTGAACGATATGAATACCACCATACTTCTGAAGGCAACACAAAGAAACGTCTAAAAGCTATAAGTATAACAGGCTAATCATAAAATTGTCTTCATAAATGTATTTATTAGTATAATTTTTATTCGTAGAGGGTAAAGAATAATATGAAGCAGAGCAGCGTGTTGACTTAGCTATTTTTGGAAATAGAATGTGGGTAAAGGGAAGTGTGCTTCTTAAAACATGAAAAGTCAGGGCAAAATGTAATACCGGTAGAATAAATGAACAGTATACCTGAAATTACTGGCTGCAAGGTACATTCACCGTAGTCTTCTTGTTGACTTAATTTTTGCTCTTGGCAATTTATCTCTCTTTCACGTGTGGTCAATAAAGGATAATCAACTGCTAACATGAAATAACTCAAACTTCAGTTTTTCTCTATTTTTCAAGCAGTATGGAAAGACGAAGTTGAATAATCAGTTGTGATCCATTCTCTCTGAAAACTACTCATGTAGTCACTCATATTGGTCTATCGCAAGACGTAGTCAATTATTTAGGAACTGGATAAGAGAAAATCTGATTACGTTGAGTTACGTACGTTACGTTAAATTTTTGTGCACTAACCTCTTCTTCATGTTTGGTGACAGGAGTTCAACTGGTGAAGTTTGTCAGCCGAATTCTCTTACATTATTTGAAACAAACAAAATGACATATTTTATTCTCTTTTACCTTATCTGAACTTAGGTTTAGAATTTTCTTCTGGGAAGTCCTCCGTTATAGCTTGAAACGCTCGATGGTCAATTTCCGTCCTGACCTTTTGTCCAGCTCTTTCCTACTACTACGAATCTTTTTCTTCTTTGTAGTTTCTTTTTCCGTGCGTGCATGCGAATATTCCACAATTTGATTTCTTCTTTTCTTCGGAGTCTTCGTGACGAGGAATAGGAAATGGAGGAAATGAAAGAACAGAAGTCTCACAAAAGCTTGTTCGTGAGTTTAAGGAGGAAATTTTTGTTAAAGCACAGACTGCTATTAGTGCCATCTAGTAAAGAAAAATGAAGATAAGTAACTACTATTTGTTATTATGGCCACTAGATTTGTATGGTATTCTTGTTGGGACATTAAAACCATAAAGAATAAATGACATGCAGGAAAGAAGCAGTGGAAATTTGTTTGCGTGTAAAATGATCAGAATGAAAACTAAAAGCTTTGCTTTTATATGTTTTCACTAAATCATAGGTTGCCATGCTAAGCGAAAAAGATGGTAACTTCATTTTTTTTTTCGAAATGTAATATTAATGACATAGTAATGGGGAATAATACGTGCGAGAAACAAACACAAATGAGTTTTAGTATAAACTTTGGATGACTGTATGGGGAGAGTAAATTTAACTACGTACACACAGGGAGTGACTGAACATAGCACTAATCCTTGTCAGAAATGTCTCCCTTGTAGGGAGTGTTACAAATTTCGATATTTAGAATCGATATCAGTATTTTAAAAATATCGAAACTTCGAAATTGAAACTCATTGGTTTTCGATACATCGATATTTGATATAAATATTTGAGTTCTACGTACGTCCGGTATTTTATTTCTATATTTTGATCGGTTCAATATTTTAATTCGATCACCAATGATTTAGAAAAAAATAGATCTACGTTGGATCAGATTTTTGCCTCGAGACAAATATAAGAGAAGAAATGGGAATACAATGGGACGGTTCACCAGTTGTTCATAGAATTTAAGAAAGCATATGACTCTATCCACAAGGGAAAACTATATAGCATCATATATAATACCCTGTCTACTATGCAACTAGGAGATCCTCTTCTGTGTGACGTAGCAAGCACGTGATACGACAGACAGCGTCACCAGTTTCCCCTGTAGGGGTGAGGATTCATTACCTGCAGGGAACATTTTATCCATCTCTCCCCTACATGTCAGATAGTTTCGAGATTCGCAACGGATAAAAGCAGGGCGATGCCTTGTCACCACTGCTGTTTAATTTTGCGTTGGAATACGAGATTCTAAAAATAAAAGAGGACCAAAAGGGACTAACTTTAAATGGCTTAAACCAACTGTTTGTATACACGGATAGTTTCACTACCAAGTAACACCGATGTCTTACTAGAAGCTTGCGCCGAGATAGGTCTACAGATGAATGTAGAGAAAACAAAATACGTAAGCCGAAACACAGAGGATGAAGGAAATAGATACATAAAAATTAAAAATGAGATCACAGAGAAAGTAAATACATTTAAATAGTTAGGAGTATACATACCAAGCAAAAACGAGGTCACGGAAGAAATAAAAACTCGCTTAGCATCGGGCAACGCATGTTTCTGTTCAGTTGAGAAACTCCTAACCTCGCTATTAATATAAAAAAATCTTAAATTAAAATTACGACGAACGACCCTAGAAGATGAACATAAATTACGTGTATTTGAAAATACGGTTTTGAGAAAGATATACGGGCCGAAACGGAACGAGCTGACTGGAGAATGGAGGAGATTACACAATGATGAACTCCACAAACTGTATGATTCACCCAACATTATAAAAATAATGAAATCATTAAGGCTAAGATGATGGGCCGACCACATAGCTCGGATTGGGGAAAATCAAAGATTATATTCCATCTTGATTCGTAAGCCGGAGGGAAAGAGGACGCTGGGAAGACCGAGACGTCGTTGGGGTGACAATATTAGGATGGATCTTCGAGAAGTAGGTGTTTAAGATGAAAACTGGTTTGATGTTGCCCAGCATAGAATCCAATGGCGAACGTTTGTTACTGCGGCGATAAACTTGCGAGTTCCGTAAATCATAGAGTGAGTTAGTTTATATTTTAGATCGATAGTAAGTTTGATATTTTGGTTCAATATTTCGGTTCGATATTTCAGTTTGATTTTTTTATACATTGTAAATGTCCATATTCTATAAATATCGTATTTCGAAATTTCAATTATCGAACACCCCTGCTCCATTGTATGGAATAACCTGACTTCCTTAACTGACCCGTCCTCGCTCGCTTGCGCCTTCTCGACATTAATGTCCGTGAAGCATGTCTAAAGTGTTGGGAGTGCAAATAGAAACAAGAGGAAGCATCAGTTTATAAGTAGTAGCAAAGTACAGAAATGTAGATATTAAAAACTGACCGTAGGAGTATCGAAACCCGGCTAGCGATCTAACGCTCTACCTCCTTCGCTAGGGAGAGCTGCCAGCGTATGCTTTTCAAAAGATCTTTATCGTCCAGTCAGGTGATTGACAACATGGCTCATAGATCGAAGTGCAGTAAGGTGACGTTACTTCCAATGCTATTTACTCTCCCAATACCTTCCTAAAACTTGGTACTCTTTCAGTTTGGTGCTATATGATTTCACCATCTTGTTTCCTGTATATGGTTGACCGCGCCAGGAGGCTAGTAACGTTCCTTTTTGTGTGATTGGTCACGGGTTCAAGTTCCGCTGAAGGGCATCAAATGGAGTGTTTCAGAGACCACTTTATCGAAAACTGAAGGTCCTTAGAATCTTACTAGTTCGTTCAGAACGTTAATAATTCAAAAACAACAAAAATCGATTCCTTCATTGGTTGTTTTCTATGTGTAGACCAGTATTTTCCAACCTTAGAAATATTTAACAAAACTTTGGGGAACCCTGGAATGCCTGGCACATATTTTAATATAGTCAAGAGCAAAATATGAAGTAGTGTTGTACAGAAGGTGAACCAGACACGTCTACTCATATAGTTTGAATACTGATTTAGGCTTAATGATTCTCGCGGAACCCCTTACACTGCATCCAGAGAAATCCGCAGAGTCCCGGTTGGGAATCACTGGTATAGACTACAGAGACAAAATGAGCATTATATTGCAATGGTCCGTGTATCTACACACAAGTGCACATTATGTAAACAAGAGCAGTGTTTATAAACATACACGTGACAAGTGATGCAACTTCAACAAACAGTAAAAGTGACATAAACAATAGCAGACGACAAGAACAAACTCACCATGGACGCAACAGATGGGGTGGCCATCAACATGCAGAGGGAGTTGGAGTCGTCGAAGAGGGACTTGGAGGACTGCGCCCAAAATGAAGACTATAAAACCACGATGCACCAGCTTTAGAATATCACTTACTCCTGGGTGGTCAACTCCTCTCCTTTTACCTGTTCACAGAAGGCATCCATTCTGGTATCATCCCCGCATATACAGAAGGCATCGCTTCTGATATGTACTCTGCCTAACTAACTCTGATATGTACTCTGGAACAAACCTCGCATACACAGAAGGCATCGCTTCTGGTGCATCCTAGACACACAGAAGGCTTCGATTCCGGTGTCTTGTCTTCCTTTCGTACACAGAAGGCATCGCTTCTGGTACGGCACCTCATCCCAGACCTCTCTTTAGAGAATACACCCAAAGAAGAAGACGTCTACACCAAACATTCATCTCTTATTTCTGTAATTAGTCTTCTGCCGGATGCTCTTTTTGTTAAACTATCTCCTTTCATAATAAACTGGTTGAGGGCTAAAAGACAATCCCGAGTATCTATTAGCTCTACCCCAGGTACTCTACAAGAGAAATCACTAGACCATTACGATATAAAAACCTTGTTCGTGATGGAGAAAACAGGCATTCCGCAGCGAGCACACACTTATGTCCCCACCGAGAATCGAACTCTGGCCGGCGGGTCCCCTTGATTACCAGTCAACCACCAGGAATTAGAATTTCAATATAGTACAAAAGCCAAGGAAATGTCCAGGACTCGAAGGTCACGGGTTCTAATCTTGCCAGGGGCATAGATGTTTAAGTAGCTGGGCCTTCACAATATAATCGTGACGGGCCGAAGTCAAGAGTTACTAGAATGGTCCTTACAAAATAAAAGTTTTA
>JAGDQP010018716.1:18850-36074 GCA_022664845.1 Lepisma saccharinum
GTTTTATGTCAATTATTCAAATTTCAGTAGAGGAAAACAGAAATTAACTTTCACGGACCAAAGTTAGTTTCGTTCTTCAATAAGAACTACAATTAGTTTTAATTAAGTGCTGGTAGTGACTGCAGGATTGTGTGCAAACACTTTTGGGACACTATTCTGTCTCTCCCAAAAATGTCTGCACACAATCCTGAGTTTACTATTAATATTTTATTAAAACTAATTGTTCTTCAATAATGAGAACAACTAATTGTATTCATTATTGAAGGACGACACGAACTTTGGTCTGCGAAAGTTAATTTCTGGTTTCCTCTACTGAAATTTGAATAATTAACGTAAAAGGGGAAAACCCAGTTAGAGTAAGCCTTAAACTCTTGAAATGGTTCTGAACTTTATTCTCTCAAAGTTTGGACTCTCTAGGCTTGAATTTCTAGGAGTAGCTTTTCTATTTCGTGCAATGATTTAGAGACATATGGAGGTAGTACTACCATCTAACGTGAGAGATCGTTGATTTACACTAACCTTAAGACAAAAGTTATCTGATACGAAATTGGAACATATTTTTGACTCAACAGTTCTGCGGAGTGACTGACATTCTGTTCAATAAGCTTATGATTATATCTTTTACTGTGGTGCTGTTATCGAGAAATCGCACTGCTATTTCAAACAGATTGTAATTATGTAAATCTGTAGTTTCATAATGTATACAACTGTTTAACACGAAAGTAACAACTTTATCTTGACAAGTTTAAATCACTGACTGGTGAGGATTCGAGATTGGAAAGGGAGATTCACGTATCACATAACCTAAAAAAAGTAGGATAAAGCTTAATTCTATAAGTTCATGAGTTAATTCGTGAGGTATGAAAAAAAGATAATCGTTTAGACGAATGAAAAATTGTTATGTAATGATATAGAAACTTCTACTGAGAGAATTGCTGTTCCCAGAGCTGAAACGTAGCACCCGTTCTATGTTTGAGACCCGGTGAAGGCCCCGAAGACAAAGCAGATTAAAAAAAAAAAACTCTCTTTACTATACAGTATACACTTTTGGCTTTGAAGGATGACTGGGACGGGGGTGTCACCCGAATATCACAAAAATTACAACGAATATTTTCTAACAAGTAATAAATAACATATGAAAATATTGTTATATTCCCAGAAAGAACAAAAAGCCGTCCCTCCCGGAAAGTGTGCAGATAACCCCTCCCTTGGAAAGGTTATTTTGAAAGAATTTTGTGTTTTAACTATTTCATAGGATAGCACTCAAATCTTTTAAAACTCAAAAATGAAGTTTCTGTATCGGATTTATGTGGTAGTGCAAAATCGTGAAGTGGTCACCAATTCATTTGGGTCAACATCGAAGACGTGTCAAGCGGGTGAAGATTCGGCCATCAGTTCACAGAGTCAGTCTGGTTAGTTTGGGTCAGAACCGGGTCACCGAGCCAACTGAGTCATTTGGGTCAATGCCGAGGAAATCGGGTCAAGTTTCGCAACGGGTAACCTGTGTCCGTTCAGGTTGGGTCACAGGGTAACCAAAAGTGACCCCAATTTCAGCTCTGGCTATATCATAATTGATCAAAACGGCTCCAAAATCTAAAGCAAGCATAGGACATCATCTATTAGCACAAATCTCTGCAAGAAAATCTCCACTATTAACCCATTACACCGTAAAAAATAATTGTACTTGCATTAACTCTGCCCTTGAGTTAACTTCGTGGAATTAAAAAAAAACAAAAAACTTTTGGTCAGTACGATCCCTGGAGCCCACATTAAAATAGCAAATAAAGACCTATTTTTGTGTTCTAGTTTTAATCGAGATGGTCTGCGTGTCAGAAAATAATAATATTAAGCCAAGGGAGGGGGGAGGAGAGGGATCAAATCCACCCATCTGAGCGTACAATTTCCTTTGGATGTCATAGTCATTATACATATTTCATCGTATAAAATCTATTTGGAGGGATACGCTTCGCTACACTATCAGCCAAGTGCTAACCTTGTTTACTTCCGGCATCAGTTGCCTTTTCTAACGGGATCTATCCCCCCCCCCCCTCTCCCTCTCTAACAGCTAGTGTTAAATTAAAATGAGAAAGGAAGAGAAGGAAACATTGTTATGCATGCTTGGCCGATTTCTTTAGCTCTTTAAATTAATTATTCACATCGCAGGATGCGTTATATATGACGGAGCGCGCGTGTTTGCTACGTCATGAATAAATTCATTAGTGGGAAAGTTCTTCCTTTACTGAGTATCAGCAAAAGGGATATAAGAGAAATGGATTGCCATTTTTTTTCTTAACGATAAAAATAATAAAACAAAACGTTTGTATTGCAAACAAGATTCTACCAAGTTTGTTTTATCCTCGCACACAGAAAAAAAGACATAATAAATATTTGCATTGCTAAACTGTATTGTTAAAATTTAAAGTAATCGTAACTATAATCGTACTACGGTAACATTACCCTTGTGCTATGTTGTGTATATCTAGTATTGTTGTATAGGTGGGATTCCTAAACATTTATAGCTAAATATTACTTTGCTGAGAAAATCATTTGTATGGCTGATTGAACAGCATTCCTTCATGACCTACACGTTTAACAATATATTTATTGCTGTTTGAATAATACTGTACGGTTGTTGGATGCGCATGCGTAGAAAATGAAAGAAGTATAGCCACTAGAACAATACAGCTACGTGGGACATTGTGTCGTTGGAAGCCATGTTGTTTGTTCGAATCTAGGGAAATTAGAAGAATGTGTCAGGAGTAGTTAATGATGACGAAGAAACGTGAATAACTTGGGGTCATCATTACTTGAAAGATTTCAGGGTGAGTGTAAAATATAGCAGGTTATTGTTCATGCATTGCCCATCAATTGACGCATAGGAACATAATGGTCAGAACCAGAGCGACCCGGTCCGGAAAACATAATCAAATAGGAATTTTTCGTGCACTCGGGTAACATCTCGGGGTCCTGGTCACCCCTGAAAGAAACACTGTTCAAACGGAAGGAAATAATTAAAAGCTCTGTTTTGTCCAACAGGTCTAAATCGGGTCACCGGGTCGGAAGCCCAGACCTATTGACCCGTTTTAGCTCTGGTCACAACAACGAAAAATATCGTACCAATAAAGTAATATGGTTGGAGTAAGCATAAAATCCTATTTGTCATAGTTGAAACTGGGACAGGAATACTATGGGTTGCAAATACCATACAAGTCTCGCTAATCGTGTATTGTCATTATGACAATACACATCATGGTTAGGTGTACTAGTGTTGTCATAACTAGAATACTGCCAACAATATTTTATGCTAAAATTCGTGTTTCAAGTTAAATTAGCCAGATGTTTTGTTAGCATTATAGCTAATTATACAACACTGCATAGTTGAATTACGAATGGGGAAATTACATTTGACCATATTATATGGTTAAGGCAACTATATATATATTGTTAGAAATCGACCTAGGGTACCATACCGTATTGTGGTAACTATACCGAGAATGTCATATTTCTGAAGGTATGATTTTTATCGTTGTTGTGACCATATATGTTGCTGAATGGCATCCGTACTCGGTGGAATGTATTCATTGTAGTTGCGGTAGCAGGAATTTGAGCATTGTCAAGAATTTTACCACAAAATATTGTTCACAGTAACCATATGTATTGTCATAATGACAATACACGATTAGTGAGACTTGTATTTGTAACCCATGGTATTGATGTCCCAATTTCAACTACGACAAATAGGATTTTATGGTTACTCCAACCATATTATTATTATTTTTTTGAGTGCAGAATAAACAAAAATAAATTTTACACTGAAAACATACACTTCTTACTTTTTTGTACATATCTTTGGAATTGGTTTATTTTTTTTTCGCAAAATATGTGCAGAAAATGTCTCAGGAATTAATCATATATTTCTGAAAGTGAAATTTTGTACCCTTCTTACCACAATTACATCTTGACGGAAGGTTAGTGAAATTGGTAAGATATTAAGTTGGAACTTGGACTTCGTTCATTGGAAGTTGGATTTCGAACTTTGTCCATTGGAAGTTGGAAGCCTTTGGCCAACTTTATACTCCTACTATACGTTCCTATCTATCATCTTGAGGTATAGCTTGTAAATTCTGCAGCTGTCTGCGGCGGGATTCGAACCTAAATCCTTGGGATTTGTAGTATCTCACTCTAACCACTACGCTATAGGGGCATCCTCCAAGTGTCTACTTTTTGATAATTTCTTTTTATGTTACGAGATAATATTTTCGTCTTTCTGAAGTGTATATATCTACATGGGCTTGAATTCGATACTGAGGGGTTGATTAGAATTTGGGGAAAGCTGCTTTTCTGCTTTTTGTTTTCTGCTTCGGAATTTGGATGTTGCACTTTGGCTAGTATTGTATAGTATGTCGGATTTGTTCTCAGCCTCGCTCCACAGGCTAGTTTGGTCTTCCCAAGTTCTTGATTTTGAGTGTTTTTCTTGTTGCTCTGTATTTATTGGTATGAACACTCAGAAATGTGCAACCAGAAACCGAAGAGTGGACCATACGTCAGCAAAGGCATTGAATGTAGGAAAACATACATAGCAGAGACAGGACAACCTCTGGCAATGAGGATAAAACTTCCAAAGTTTGAATAATGGCAGCAGATACCCGGGCTTGAAGAGTCATCAAAGAACAAGAACACCAAACACCGAGCTTAGAAGCAGAAAAGTAGTTGTTTTAGCAACCCACGTTTGTTGTGTCTGTCTCTATGTAACAATATGTCCGTAAACCATTGAGGTAAGCTCTATGGACTTGAAAAAGAACCGAGGAAAACCAGCTTGTAGAAGAGCCACTAAATCAGAAGAGTGGAAATTTTTCACTTTTTTCTCGATGGGAAAGAGTTTTAAGGCTAAATCCAAGTGGGGTTTCCCGCCCTTTTCATTTTACGTCAAGTGCTCAAATTTCAGTAGAGGAAAACAGAAATTAACTTTCACAGACCAAAGTTCGTTTCCTCCTTCAGTAATGAGTACAATTAGTTTTAACAAAATTATAAAATAATAGTAAACTCAGGATTGTGTGCAGACAGTATTGGGACATTATTCTGTCCCAAAAGTGTCCTGCACACAACCCTGAGTTTACTATTAATATTTTGTTAAGACTAATTGTATTCATTATTGAAGGACGAATCGAACTTTGGTCTGTGAAAGTTTATTTCTGTTTTTCTCAACTGAAATTTGAGTATTTGACGTAAAATGAAAAAGGCGGGAAAATCCACTTGGATTGAGCCTTAATACAATAATCATTGAATTTCAGTCGAAAAGAGTAGCTCTGTTGGTACCTTTTGACCTTTGAGTAATCCTATATTGCATCTCCTGTATCTCTAACTTTGACTTAGTTTTGTGGCAGTGAGTAACTCTTAGCAGCTAAAGCTTACTTTGTCAGCTTCAGTACTGTCTATCATTTAACTAAACGTACACTTCCTGCAATAACGCCACTGAGCACTTATCTTGTAAAACATGTGACGGCCTTAGACTGTCGTTGTCTTTCCTGCCCATAAATGAAAGCTGAATAAATAAAAGGGAGAACATAATTGTAGTGACACTTGTTGGTTTTTCTCCAAGTGTTTAGCTTTTAAATTATATTCGTTAAAGAAATACAAGAAGAAGAAGAAGCTATACGGACTCATATGAAGAAAAACGAAAACTGACAGTTATCCTATTGACACGTCATTTCATTTTATTAGTTGTTCTAACGGCTAAAAAACATTGTTTAAATACCCTACTCTTGATCCTGTACTTCTTCTTATCAATGTACAGTTGCTTCTTTTTTTTTTTCCCCTTCAACTTACATCCTCTTCAATATTTACTCGAAATAAATGTGTGCCAAGCGTTGAGGGCACTTCACCAGCTAAAGTGGGCTTTTAAAACATCAATAATGGTAAATTAAAACTACAGTTAAATGGGGTGTGTCATTCATTTCCAATGGCCATCCTTATTGCTCCCGCATCCCAATTTCCAATCTGTACAACTTAACAGATGAGTAAAAATAAGATTTTGAGAAAGATATACGGGCCGAAACGGGACGAGATGACCTGAGAATGGAGGAGACTGCATAACGAAGAACTTCACGGACTGTACCACTCACCCAATGTTGTAAGAATAATGAAATCGTGACGACTACGATGGGCAGGCCAAGTAGCTCGGGTGGGGGGAAAACGAAGATTATATTCTATCCCGGTTGGAAGACCGGATTGAAGGAGACCATTGGGAAGACCGAGACGACATAGCGAGGACAAATATGTTAGAAGGAATTTACGAGAAGTAGGTGTGCGTGATGAAAACTGGCTTGACCTTGCCGAGGGTATAATCATATGGCTAACGTTTGCCACTGCAGCGATGAACTTGCGAATTTCGTAAGCCATAGTTAGTTAATTAGTATCTGGATAATTGAACCAAACGAAAGTGCGGTAATCTAACAATTTGTTCTCCGTAAAATCATATAAACAAATATCTGGATCAAATTGGTCATCTCTGATAATCAAGTAATATGGTATCTACATAGTAAAATAATCCGAATAGTTTTAACATAATGAAAATAGAACAACAAGGTAGTGTTCTAAACTTAATTGAAAGTAATTTTAACACACCGGAAAGTTCCTTCTGAAAAGAAACTTCGTTTCATTCACGGTTGTTTTCCATAAAAGTAAGGCATTCCGTTCATATTAAAAAACAGAATGAATGCGTTCGGTTCCTTGTTCAGTAGAAAGGAACGATTCCGTTCCCTACTCGTTCCTTGTTCCGTTCTTATGAAATTGTATTCATGATATTTGGGATATGTTTGAAACTTACGTGTTTTTCAATTTTCGATATCTCGATCGATATTTTAAAAATTGCTAAACTTGCATATTGAAATGCATTAATATTCGATATATAGATATTTCGAAGTTCTATATTTCGATACAATGCTAGTTCGATGTTTTGGTAGGGTATTTCTGCTCGATATTTTGGTTCGATATATCGTTAAATATCGATATTAAAACTATCGAATTTCGATGTTCAATTTCGAGTATCGAATATCCGTGTTTGAAAGTAGATACATATTTAACATTTTACTTCCATGTATTTCAGACTTTAAAGAAAGTGGAAGATCCTTAGCAATAGAAAGTGTTTTATTAGTTTTGTACTCTTATGACGGTTCTTGGTAAGTGAAGAATTCCTTCCTCCCGGAGTACCAATCCGTACAATAATTTACCGGGCAGTAATTAAACGTGTACGCCCCACTTCTCTTGAAAAGAGCGCCGCGGGATAATATAGCTTCCGTGATAACGAGCGAGGACAAAGGCAACCCTACTGCTCACCCTTGGGGTCCTGTATAATACTTTCAAACCAGTAAGCCAGTGAATTCCGGAGACAAAGGTTGGTGGAACGGTAATACCGATAATAGGTCCTCTGAGCCCCGAAATACTGTAAAAACGCACAAAAATCAACAAATAGATGAATGTGTGCAAATGGTGGGAAACGGTCGCAAAGTGCGTGACGAATGTTGAAACGCTTGAAAATGGGTGGAAAACACTGTATTTAGGCGGAAAACCACGTTTTTAGTATTTGGAGCCCCAACTCAAAAATCCACACCACTTCTACTGACTCCGACCAAAATATTGAAAAATGTCACTTTTGGTGAAACTTCACGAAATACCTTAGTAGAAATGTTTTCTTCAGTATTCCAATAAATACTAACACTTTTCACACCATTTAGAGTACTTTATTACTATTTTCAGAAATCGAACTTTTTCCGGAATTATGGTATTCCGTTGGTATAAAAGGTAAAACATACACAAAAACGCCAATAAGTTGATATGTTACTACAAAGCAATGAATATATTTAATATTTGACCTGATTACAGGGCACACACGCGTTTATTCTTTTGTGTGTGCGTTTACTTCTGTAGGCACGTGATAATTTTACCAAAAATTGAGTGCGTTTGAATGTGTCAAAACAGGAGTAACATACACAATAATGCACTCTACTAATAACGAAACGATCAAAAATGAATAAAGTTTATCTGAATGCTTTTGACATAAATTATAAGAGATTATCGTTAATGAAAATGTTTATCGGCCGGGTACCCGTAAAGCGTTGAGCCCAACGTTACACAATTTTTACTTAATTCTGCAACTATATTTTCCTTACGCTCTTACGACGTTTACGTACACCTGTGCTCCATGAACATTCGAGTCCGATGAAGTATATTTTATACTTAACATGCACAACAATATTTATTTTTCATTAACAAGTAACAAGGTTGTACTTCACATTAGTTGACGGAGTACAATTAAATTTCTCGACATTCGGCTTTAATCTCTGAACGTGCTTTGTTGACATATACCCGATAGGCACTGATCAAGAATTGTTATCTTATATTTCAAGTGTCACTTTAACAGACGTCCTGACAGTTTGAAGAAATTGTATGCGACTTGTATTACAATCTTTTTAATAGTATTATTAAAGCATTAACAAGTAACAAGGTTGTACTTCACATTAGTTGACGGAGTACAATTAAATTTCTCGACATTCGGCTTTAATCTCTGAACGTGCTTTGTTGACATATACCCGATAGGCACTGATCAAGAATTGTTATCTTATATTTCAAGTGTCAATTTAACAGACGTCCTGACAGTTTGAAGAAATTGTATGCGACTTGTATTACAATCTTTTTAATAGTATTATCTTTACTTTTACGAGTTAGGTTTTCTCTAATATTACTTCAGTTCAATGTACTTGTAGCGCGCGAGTAATTTTATTGTATCACAGTATTACATAATTTACGCTATTAGTATCTTTTTTATAATACAGGAGTTTTGAACTGACTACTTAGGTTCCGTACAAAACTTTTTTTTTTTCCTTACAATTCTTGTGTTTGCATTGATTTTTTATTTATTTGCTTTCGAGTCCAATGAATGCTAGCAAGTTACGACTTACTTGATTTCATACTCTAATGATGCATTCGAGTTTGTAATGATGAATAATGTTGTCTAGATTTGCTCTACTATTTTGTAATTCAACAACATAACACAAATAAACCGTACTACTACTACGACTCTAAACTAAATATACGAAAAGAATAATAGGATCCTTTATTTAGTTGAATTGCATTTCTTTAGTTATTGCCCACAGAAAAACTATCTAAACGAAGGCAAGGTAGAAACGCGTATCGGATAATCGACGACGACGTTAACAATAGCGTCCCGAGCATCAACAATCCGCGTTTAATCACGTGACTTCTTTTTTGTTTCCAAAAGCACTGTTGACGACATGTAACTGATGCGACGATGCTACACATAATCCGATGTCATTTCACTCGACACAAGAAAATATAGCATCCCTTCTTAAGCTTGCAAATAGTCACTGCAAATATGTAATTAGATTTCAACAGGTTGTCTATAATTAAGAGAAACGAAAAGGGTTACCTTCAGTGCGGCGTACAAGTCGTCCAGCAAAAATAGGTATACATTACTCGTTCCTATGCGGTGATTATCCCAGCTTTTCGTCCTGTTTTTGTGTTCCTGTAAATCCTTGGAACTTACTGATCCTTTTGCACTATAAGTTTTGTATATATAAGTAATTACACTTGTATAAGAACAGTTTTTTGTCGCTGACGCACGCTTAATGTTCCATCTCCGGTGCAGCGTGCAATGTCTTCTTCTGTATCGGACGATGCAATGTTGCCAGCTCTCTCGGGCAGAATTGTCCAGCACCACCACAAACATACGCCGGGCGTTGACTCAAGCGTCTCTTCATGCATGCGACGATATCAATGCGTGTCGGAATATAAAAATTGCTTTAAGAATATCCAACTGCACTAAATGTTATTATAATCATGTGAGGGCGAATTACCTGTCCGTCACACTCTAATTGACCATATTAGAAATAAATGCGTATGAAATACAACATTTAAATAAGATTTTGTATTTGCTACTAATACTAGGAAACCAATGAGGTATTTGATGCTAAAATGATATTTGAAAATGGTTATACGAGGGTCGTCCGGATAAAAGAATAAAGTGCCAAATACATTCTGGAAATGTTTTTTAAAAAAATGTGTAATGCTGTCTGTAAAGGATAAGCGTGAATCCATTATCGAAAACGTGTTCTATCCCCCTTCCACTCGTAACATTTCTATAAGGCAACCAAAGATCTGCTTTCAGACTGCTGGCAGGGCTATGGAGTATTCGTTGACGTGTGAATTCGCTTTAACTATTTCAAAACAAGTATTAACTAAACTTTATTTTTCTTTTCCAGGTAAGATTCAGCAGCATTACTCGTTTATTACTCTCCGTTTGTAGACCGTAAGTAGGAATATATTTTTCTGATCCTTTCTTAAAATAATACCAATTTATCTATTCATCGCTGGAAGAAGTAGGAGGGAAGCGACTCTGAAACAAATTAAGGGCACTATGACAAATAATGTTCTATCGTCTCCGTAGAACAAAGGTTTATAACAATGCCATTACATAAATTAATAATTTGAAACCTATTTAGCATACCAATTTGCATCAGTAACGCAGACAGTATATTTTAATGGGAGGTTTGAGCAGACTATTAAAAAGTCAGGTACCACCAGGCAAAGCACGCGAGCGAATTTGGAGGATTTGTAAGGCTTCCCAAAACTTCTGTCTGCTTTGAGTCGTCCTAAATTTGAATTTAATTAGTAAGTTAAATATTAGGCAACTTTACCTTAGATCGGATGGATGAAGGTGGGATGAATTAGTGGACTGAAGAAATTGTGAGGAAACGGGAGAACCCCGAGGAAACCCATACGCACGGTGTTTGTGCACCACAAAGCCAAGATGGCACGAGCAGAAATCGAATCGACGACCCCTAGCACCATTGGTGAGCGCTCTACCATTGAGCCACCGCGGCCCCTCCTTTCAGTCGTGTATGCAAATATCACATTTTGTATATATCTTTTACCTGTTTTAAGCTTCTGGTTCCACTATGGTTTAGGCCCGTCACAAGCAGAGGTATATCTTTGGATCCGACGTCACTCAACCTTACGATAGATAGAACTACTCACTCACCCTTAAAGTTGCGATGAAACTTGAACCTTCACCTTATGCCTAAAGGATGAAGTCTCTCAGCAAACATTTCTGTGGCAAAGAGCTGTTAGAATCTTATTTGAGGTGCTATCTCGGGAGTCGCATGGTGAAACTGACGGAAACACTTGAAAACTTCAGTCAGGACAGTCACCAGCTAGACTTGAGCTTGCATGTCTTCTCAGTACAGAGGTGAAGTCGGTGACTAATATGGGAAGCTACAATAGACCAATATTTGGAGGATAGTGATGGTAGCTCAGGTTCAAATTGCACGCTCCTGCTGGCCATTCTGAATAAAAATTTTCAAAGATGTTTGTCAAAGATGCAAAAGTCGGATACGAGCGGGATTCCTTTGAAACTGTGCTTGTTGATGGACGCTCTTCCTTGGGTTGAAATAAGCTTAGAGCGTAGTATCAGAAGGTCTCTGAAAGCAAATTAAGTAAGAGATGAAAGAAGATGTTGATGAAGTCGTCAGGTGTTAATGCACACAAAAAGCATTTTTACCTCTTTTTGGTAAAAGCTACTGAAGCAACCATGTAGTCTGGTAGCACTACTCATAATCTCTTGTATATAATTTGTAATTACTTAGTTGGACACTTTTTAAAGATTTAAAAATCGGAAACTTGTGCACTATTAATAATTTTGGGAAAGTTCCTTCATATATCCCGTAATATTTAAGAGAAATATAAGTACTTCTATTTATTGCAAGAAATTCCCGGAAAGCACCGAGTAATTTATTTTATCTTATTCGATGAACTCAGTTTTTTGTTCCAGAGTGATTAATGCGCATGCGCAGAAAGGTTAAAAGCTTTGTTATCGTAACAACAAGTCTAATGCTAGTCAAGTGTTTACTGCCGCAATCTTTATAGTTTGCTTTTATTTAAAAAAAAAAAAAAATATTCTCAATAAATGAGGATTCCGATTTCTAATTGACAAATAGAAAAGTGATGTTAGTCAACCGCAGAGCCGTGGCGACCCTTCTACCTGTCCCCGACGAACGTTTTGATTTAAGCAAACATAGTCTCATCAAACGATTTTCATACTAATTTAATTTTATACAGAAGGTTATAGAATCATACCAGTTTCTTGAGTTCGAATTTATTATATCGTTTTCCTTAACTGGTACGATTAATTTTTTTGTTATGGGAAATATAAACCTCCGGATTTCGAAGAAAAACTTAGCCTTTTCTTTGGCTGCTTTTCTATGCACCGCCTGATTATATATAAACGCAATGCTTTATTGCTTGTTCAAACAAGAGATGTAAACTTATCTGTAGAGTAAATATTCGTTTGAATCGTACTTTATTTATGATCTTTTCGCATCTTTAGGTCGGGCCGGGATAGGATAAAGGATGTGGAAGGTAAAAACCAGGGCCTTACTTAAGGTGCCATCCCGACATTCGCTTGGTGAAATTAGGGGAAACCCTGGAAAATCTCAGTGAGGATGGTCGGCCATGTGATTCGAACCCATTTCCCTACACAGATAAAAAAAATTGGAAACATTCCTGGAGTAAGATAGGCAACTATAGCTGCCTGGGGATTTCCTGTAACTTGTCTAATAAGACACAGTTACTTCGCAAGTTTCAGGAAAAGAACGGAATTGAAGTAGAACTTGAGAGTTCTTCAGTTAGAAGTGGAGTCTTAGTTACTGGACTAAATTGCCAGATATAAGAAAACATTATAGTGTCAGAAATACGTTGCCTGAACCTCAAGACACAAACTAAGTTGATCCCACGACTTACACCATGTTTTAATCACTTTTTCTATTTGTCAATTAGGGATCGTAATTCCTATTCACTGAGTATATTTTCAATTTCTGCTGAAGTGCGAAATTAAAATGGCGGCAGCAAACATTTGATCAGAATTGTATGTTCTGTTACGATAAGAAACAGTTTTCTCTTTTTGCGCATGTGCGAACATCACTAATTGAGACCTTCGAATAAGGTAAACGAAATCTTTCAATGCTTTACTGAAATTACTGAAAATAAATGCAAATATTAACATTCATCTGAAACATTACTAACACTTTCCCAATTTTTTTTTCTATTGCCGACATTACCGCCTGAACCACGAGAGCTGTGTGCTAAATGTATTGTCATTCATCATAATTATGTAAACGAAGACATTTAAAAACAAATTTCTGAAAATTTTGTATCATTGTTTGTAGCAACACTACTAGTTTATAGTAACACCAAGATTTTATGAATTCACTTCGAATATATATATATATATAAATGTGAATAGCATAGGGGTAAAATGCACTTACTTTACTGTCTTTTGTATGTAGTAATAATTGATTTTAAGTTAAATATATAACACAAACTTGATGTCCTAACTTTCGCCTAGTGAAGACATTATTTCATCAAACTAGGCTCTGGAATTCTGAAGTTAATTTCGCTAAGCCTTGACGTTCAAAAGGTTAGAAACACGGGATTATAGGACTTCGATCGTCTTGGCAATTAAAAATTTACAGCAGACGATGTGAAACCTTAATATTTCACGAAAAATCCCCTGTGTTCCTAAAGGGTTAAATAAGCAACTCGCATCAAGAGGGAAAGAGGAATTTATAGATCTCTCATGAGAACCACACGTATCGATCAACGGATTACCAGTATTATCAAGGGGGCAACAAGAAATCTTTGGCATGGCTTGTTTATTCAGCCAGGAATATAGATTTTCAGTTATTGCTTTTGGTTAATTGGTTATTCGCTCCCTCTCCCTCTCTCTCTCTGCCTCATTTCGCTAATGACTGCAGTCTCCTTTGTTCCTATGAAAATTCATGTAATTACGTTGCTGCAATATTGAAACAATTGATGGTAGAACAGCGTAACAAGACAATGGGTATATCGTCTCTCACATTATAGATTGTTTAACTTGTAATTGATACCCGTGTTTACTGAATGCATTGAGATTTATGTTATCGTGGTAGTATTTTAATTTTGAATTTTAATTTATTTTTATGTATGGCCTTTAGACTCAGGCCGAGTTAGTGTAGAAGAAAGGATGCGGAACGGAATCTGTCAGGACCTAAGTTAAAGGTACCATCGTAGCATTTAGCTGTTGAGACTGCACTTCAAAAAATACTTGTGTTAATTCAACACAGTGCGGTGTGCCAGAGTGACTACCACTTTTGTGTGTTAAATCAACACAACATACAGTGTTGATTTCGGTACTGTGAAAAAAAAAGTTACGGCTGTAGTGAGATTCGAACATAGGTTGCTCAGTTAGAAGTCAAGCGTCTTACCGACTTTGCTAAATCGTCAGACAGAAAAGACACTAGATGCAAACGATATTTAGTGAACAACATTTGAATTAAACGACTACACTATAGATTTAAACAGTGTATGGGTTCAAACATACACTGTCCCAAAATAAACTAAGTTACTTACACTACTTATCTCATGGTTTAATCACTTCCTATTTGTCAATTGAGAACCAGAATTCCCATTCATTGAGAATATTCTATTTCTATGAAAGCAAGCAAGATGGCCACAGCCAGACACTTGAGCAGGATTACTGCTTTCTTATCGTAACAACATGTCAAATGCTGCGCTTGCTTTCATAGAAATGGAACATATTCTCAATAAATGGGGATTATGATCCCTAACTGACCAATGGAAAAGTGATTAAACCATGGCATAAGTCGTGAGAGTAACTTTGTGTTTGAGGTTCAGCAAGAATTTTTATCCTCTATATTGTTTCAATCTAGTGCTCTTTCCGTCTGACGATTTAGCGAAGTCGGTAAGACGCTCGACTTCTAACTGAGCAGCCCATGTTCGAATCTAGCTGGGGCCGTAACTTTTTTTCTCCCAGTACCGAAATCAACACCGTGTGTTGTGTTGATTTAACACACAAAAGTGGTAGTCACGCGGAACACCGCATTGTGTTGAATTAACACAAGTATTTTTTACTGTGTGAGGAAACTCCTCAACCATAGGATGGTCGGAAAGGTGGCATGTTTTTATTACATGCTTTTCTTTAGTTCATAATGGTTCGTGGTGTCTTCAAATCTTGCAACGTTAATTTAACGCATTTCCCGACGTCATACAAGGCTGAAATTTTGCACAGCGACGTAAGTCGGGTGACAATACAATATTCCATTGTTACTTTCATATATTTCTATATTTTAAAAGCATATATATTTTTTAATATAAACTTCTTTATCCTAAAATAAATATAAGCCTGCAACGATGTTGGGTTTTGACTGGTTGCAGAACACTAGGATTCGGGTCACAAAATATTAGCTTGAGAAAAAGTATCTGAACACCGAAATAACTTTAAAAAAACCTTTTCAACGATATACTTTTGTTAAACAATTCGGACTAAAAAGTAAAAAAAATATTTTTTTATGCATGACTAAAAACAAAAGGGTGGGGCGTGGCAGTTGAAGAATTTATAAAATGACTGTTTATGAGAGCATGCCCCATGCTTTTCTTTTTAGTCATGCATAAACAAAATTATTATTATTATTACTGTTTAGTACCACTTGTTTAAGAAAAGTATATGTTTAAAAATTGTATTATTATTTTTTTAATACTGAAGTTACTGGAAATTTTCAAGTAGCTATAGACCCTAGCTTTCTTCAGAAATGTGTAGGCTTCCATTTCTACTTCTGGTTCTCGGAACTGTCTTAATATCACAGTCAATAAGCAAGTTAGTTTAAATATTTCATATGCATTATAATCTCCAATAGTAGGGGATATATATGATGCATCTGTGTGTGAGATGCAGAATTGGTAATTAATTCATTTATAGTAGGACTGCTGGTAATGTGTGTGACATACAGAGACAGAAGCAGAGATGTTAATTTACAATGTGTATATAAAGAAGAAACATGAAAAGTTGTGACATCACACAACTTGCAAATATATGTTTTGTGGGCATATGCGTTTGTGTGTGTGGATATGTTTTGTGTCACATACACTCGCATCATAGGATATTCTTGCATGTGAACATCACGTAAATGGGAGTAGAAGCGTGTTAAATCGATCCCTGCTCGCTACAGCGCGTTGTAACGTTTCTGTACATGCTTCATACGTGTGTGCCCAACACAGCTTCATTACTTTCAGTTGGTTGAGTTAAAAAGCTTATAACACGGCCTATGTTAATTGTAATACATAGAGGAGGATACTATTCGTTCCAACGTTGATCCTTGTGCGACAGAGCTGAAACAGGTCACTTTTCGTGACCCGGTGACTCGGTCTCACCCGGACAAACTGACCCGATGATCCGCTCCGACTTGACCCGAATGACTCAGGATCCGATCTTCACTCAAGTGATCAGGCTGACTGTCAGTTGGCTACCCGCTTGACCGGATAACCTGGTCTTGTTACGGTGGTTTGAATCAGTCAATATTGTAATTTGTAAGTTCCTTGAGAAGTATGGGAACATTATTTCGAGATTTTTAAAAGATTTTTCTGCTTCTATCCAATTTAAGTTGAATTTGAATTTTATTTATGGGGTTTGGGCATCTAAGGTTCAGGCCGAAATGAGGAAGTGGAAAGGATTCGGGAAGGTATCGGCCAGGGCCTGTGTTGTAGGTGACATCCCGGCATTTGCCTGGTGTGACAGGAAAATCCCTCTAAAAAGATCAATCGGGATGGTCGGCCGCTAGAATTGAACTAACCTATTTCATAATTCTCACACAAAATTCTTTCAGAATAGCCTTTGAGTCTATATATATGGCCCCTGCGTAGCCTAGCGCACTCGACTTCAGTTCGAGCGATCCCGGGTTCGATTTCCGGTGGGGGATCAAAATTTCGGTGTTGACCCAGCATCGTGAGGACAATTGGGAAGTTGCTGTGAATAAAATGCAGTGGCGATCACAGTTGAGAGCTTCGGCTTTCCTCTCCCAACACGTCTGGTCAGCGTGGGAACAGTAGACCAATTCCTCCTTCCGGGAGAGGCCTCATCTAGTAGTGGAATCAATATGGCTGTGAATTATATACAGGGTTTGCCATAAGTCCCTTACCATCCCTTGCAAAAATTCGTGACAGTGTAAATTGATGGAAAACAACCATATGGGAACACATTGGTAGGGGTTGCAACGCCCCCAACCTAAGATCCCAAAAGAGGATCACACAAACAAATAGGGTCGCCAGGAGCCTAGAGTACCCACGCAACGCATCTAACCTAACCTCTAGCTCCAAACAT
>JAGDQP010018717.1:0-11874 GCA_022664845.1 Lepisma saccharinum
CCACTTCCTCCATTTTCGTATTTCCTACTTATTACTAGAGCAGGATTAAGGTGTGGGGCTAAAGAGGCTGCAGTCCAGGGTCACGCTCGTTCAGGAACCCCGCCAAAGGTAAATCAGCTACTTTTACGACTATAAAGGATAGGTAACAGGGACCTTAAACTGCCCCTAGCCCATGGTGGGAGTCAGTAGCCTAGGACCGCAAGACAACTTTATGTAACACTGAATATGACTATGCATTCGGTTTGAATGAAAGTTGCCTAAAGACCTTAAATAAAATTAAAATTCAGAGAGAGAGAGAGAAAGCAAAAGAGTAAATCCAGTATACAGGGCTGTTATTAAGTACTTTTGAAACTAATGAAAACTAACTATGGTTTACGGAAATCGCAAGTTTATCACGATAGTAGTATAAGTTCGCTATAGGAGTCTATGCTGGGTAAGAACAAGCCAGTTTCCATCACGAACTCCTACGTCTTGAAGATCTCTTCATATATTGTCCTCCCAACGACGTCTCGATCTTCCCAATGGTCTCTTTCTATCCGGCTTTCCAACCAGGATAGAATATAATATTCGTTTTCCCCCCATCCGAGCTACATGACCTTCCTACCTTAGTCGTCGCGATTTCATTATTCTTACAACATTCGGTGAACCGTACATTCCGTAGATTTCTTCGTTATGCAGTCTTTCCATTCTCCAGTCATCTCTTCCCATTTTGGTCAGTATATCTTTCTCAAAGCCTTATTTTCAAACACATGAAAATTATGTTCATCTGCTATCCTGTTAATTAGGCTACTGAGAACAAAAGAATAATTAACAGAATCCGTAAGCGGCGACTTGAACGAACATAAACACAAAGGAGTACAGAAGGATTCCTCGAGCAAATACTGATGAAATGGGAAAAGTAAATCTAATCTACTGTATATGGTGTCTTTTACCATGTTGTCAATCATTGCTTTAATGTTAGGTCCAGTGAATTGGTTGCACACAACTTTTTCTTGATAGCATTGCAATCCATATGCTTTGTACCGCCTGGAGTAGTGACGAAAAAGTCAGGCTACGTATATGGAGAATTTTCAACGAGAACAACAACTCCTTTGTTCAATCAATTCATCGATAAATAAATGCAGTTCGCGCTGTTTCTCCCTCGACATATAAAAGGTTGCTGTTTTACAGGTGTATTAACAGTCATTTCAATTTTATATTTGAAATTCGTAAGTGTCTAATCTGTCCGTAGTCACATCGTTATGACTAACTGCTAAATTGTCAACATAATTATGCAAAGTGTTATCACAAGCTTATCAGAAACAATAGTACCTACAGTATTATCCTGATATCAGTTGTCATGTCCTTAACACTATCCACAGTCGTCATTTCCATACCATTACTAAGTTCCGCACCATTATCCAACACAGGTTGGGAAGCATGTGATTTCCATTTAGAGCGACGATTTCTTTTCCGCTTTTCTGTTTTCCAAGAGCCACTCTCTTGATCAGGCACTTCTGAAGAGCATGTGGGAAGCTGGTTAGTAGAGGGACTCCTAGATGTACAAACGGGGTATTCACAGAAGAACCATGCATACATAACATTGTCCCTAAATGAGACGAAAAGCACCTTCTGTGTGTCCACCACACCCCCATGTTAAACTCTTAAAGAATTACCCAATAAAATTTCAAATGCGTCATCATCCACAACCGATATATGTCTGAGAATGCCACTCCTTCAATGAGAAATGAAATGTTAGTTTCTTGCATGATTTCCACCATTTTATCACCAAGTGCAATCGTTTTTGTTTTACGTGGTAAACAAACAAATCGTCTTTTATGTTTATTTTTATATAAACACTTAGCGCTCACAAACGATGCCTCGCTCGAGGTATCAACGATAGTTTACATTCTTACCAAACACACTAGCAACAATGTACGCTATCTGACGAGTATGAATGTTTGAAACTTTGACCAGCGCAAGATACCAAATGAAGTTCCTGTTATTTTACGTGACAAGGTTTTATATTGCATTGCTTTTTCAAATAGGAAGTAGATCCACATTGGTAGCACAAACGTACACGTTTTTATTTTTTAAATGGCCTACTGGCACCAACCGGTACTGTTCCATGGTCAATGGCAGGTGCACTATTGATAATGTTCTTAGTTTGTGACGAAAGCGACTGAAAACGAAATAATTGACTTGAAATCTATTGCTCGCATCCTAATTGTTGGCAGTGGCAATAAGTTCTGATGTTGTTCTCGGTCGTTTACGACAAAAGCAGTCTTTGTGTACTTCAGGTGTAACTAGGCTGCCTACTATCGAACACAATACGTCTTCGTCGAATGATGGAGCTAACACATTGATCATGCTGCTTTTCACGTCAAAAGCAAATAATTTTTCGCCTATTCGCATCACACGGTAGAAACATTTTCCTATGAATTGCGTATGCGCAAAGACAGAAATGAATTGCGTGAGCAAATGTATGCAAATAGTTTCCCATTGATTAGTTTGTGATATTAGCACATCCATAACTTCCTTTATTTCACCCCTTGTAATTAATATAACTTCAGTAGGAACGCTTTTTCTTGATCATTTCATCTAATTTTACAAAAAATAGGAATACGGTTCCAATATTGCTGCCATCAACTATGGGAAATTCATTTACCTGGGGGACAATGCCAGCATAAATGCTAGTATAAACATGGCGCTAGAAATCACGTTGTATCGCCGGTCTAGCCATCGATCCATTTAAATTATTCGTCATTGCTTGAGTTCTTTCTGCATTTTCAACCAAATTACATTGGATACACTTTTGTTTAGTACTACGTGGAGACTAGTTATCGCAACTACAACAAATGAGTGTTTATTGGAAATTACAGACCTTTTCAACGGACTACACGCAACATCATCACACAGTCTACGACTGTTACACGACTATGCCGTGTTTATGGCAAAGCTTTTGAAGCACTCAACAAATTTACAATTTATGAACACACACTAAAATGGTGAATATGTTTATCTTTCTGCACATGTGTTTACTTAAGCAACGCCCAGTTCTCTCTCTATCACGACATTGAATGGTTACTTTTATTTTATGTAACGTGGTTGGTACTTTTAATACTTTGAATACGCCACATCACAGGGCCAATTGACAGTCGGATACTTACTTCAGTCCAGCCAGCCTGCAAACTACAAAGAGGTACGAAACCGAATACCGATACACTAGACTCCGATTTCGAGTCCCAGTGCACACCACCACACCAGCAAGTGCAAGGGTATACAGCGTACAATTGACCACGTTATTTTTACGAGCGGCTGGACTCTGCCTTTTGAGTAAATGCTTTAATTAAAAAGATAACTAAACAACGCACTATGAGAACAAAAATCCTACAAGTTTCAGATACTAATTTATTTGAACAAATGATGTAACAAGTAACAAAGTCTTCTTAATATACAGTACTGACCAATAAATAACACAATTTCTCCGTTTAGAAACAAAAAGTCTTCAGTCTGTTTTATAAGTAATGCATTCAAATAGCTGAACAGTTTTGTATTAGGAATGAACGTTACAGCTTGCTTTGCAATGTTTACATATCCTAAAAGTTGCCAGTATTTGCTCGTCGTCACAGGTTTTACCAAGCCGACTGCAATGAAGTATATCAAAGTACGCCAAAGGAATCAACAAACTTAAGTTGCTTTAAATTTTTTTTTGCCCCGTGTATAATTCCTAACAAGGTGGTCCTCACAGCTTGATCTAATCTCATACAAAATTCAGGATATATCATTATTATTAGCCATTGATCAAAGCAGGAATAATCCCAGTTTGGGAAAAAGCTAGTGAATAAAATCTACGAAATACAAGTATGTGACCTTGTGTCACTATGAATATACATTAAGTCGAAGACAAAAATATTAGTATTGACTTTCACTCTTACTTGTCACACACGATAAATCAATAAAATGAGAAAGAATACGCGGCAATTTAATATATAATATTCAGTTAAGCAAGCAAGTATACAAATATTTAATTTTAATTTCATGGAACTGGTCCACGATATGGAAAACCTCGTGGTCTCTTTCGATCCGAATCCAGAAAGTTCCCAACGGCTCGATTCCAAATATATCCGCCTACCACACGATCACATAACTCTAGAACGTACTACAAAATACATTACTTATGGTAGAAGTAGAGACTATTCGGAGAAGTTCACACAGAATATTAAAGTTAGTCAAAGATGAAAAAAAACGTTTCTCGGCTTACCATTCAAAGCTATCTAACGTTACATGATAAGTCAGTTACAAACATGGCGGCCTAGATGGCAGAACCAAAACTCTGAAGTGGCGCCAAAACTCTCAAGACCCAGTATGTGAATAGGTAATTATAACACTGTAATAGTTAGTGGTAATTTAAAAAAGACTAAGTCACTTACTTCATAATCATTATCGCTATTGCGATGACGTTTATAAAGAACAATGTTGTTCGTGCTATGTGGCAAAGAAGTTGATAGTGGAACAATACTTGAATATTGAACGTATTGTTGAATATGAAACAACATATAAGAAAATACTATTGTTAATTACAACTGTGGAACTCTAAGGCACTCACTTATGCTTGATATATACTACCAGCACCATTTTCAAAACACTCATCTTATCCGCGCGTAGTTTGAAATTTTAACAATCCAAAGAAGTTCTGTAGGAAATTAGGAGCATGTTCTAGGACTTCTCTTTCTCTTTGAAAATTACATTATCAGTGAATCTGAAGATACCAATAACCTATTTAAAATGTTATGATTAGCTTGTGTTCTGGATGATTTTGTGGCGAAATGTTCTCTGTCCTTTCGGATATCTTTATTCCTTGGCTCTTGGGTTTCATTGAAATGTTTGTCGATAGGGAGTTCATCGAAGGAAATGATTAATTGTTTGTAAATCAATATTTTTTGGGCACTGACAGGCATGTAAAACGATCCATATTCTCTGACATATAATGTTGCTGCTTCTGGAGCGTATCTTTTAAATTCTTCTACGTTTATTTCTTCATAACATGAAAGTGGTCGTAGAATTATAAAATATTTATTTATTAGCTCTTCTGAAATGGCTGTGGTATATGCATACCCATCCAGCCTGAGCCAAAGACGCCAAAAAGCCATAATTTAATTCAGATTCTGCATATCCGCATGAATGTTTGAAAAAAAAATGTTCTAGACCTTTGCCATCATTGCTTCCCTTTCTTTGTTGCGGAAAATCGACAACTAAACCTAAACGTTTACGGAAATCCTGTATTTGTTTCTTTCAACCTTTAAGTATATGTTTATCGTCTATTTTACACGTACATACCATTTGTTTCATCGAGACGTTAAACAATATGAAAAACGAGTCATTTAGCATTGACATGGAAATTACTTCTATCTTCAATGTTATTCATTTGAGAAGGCACTTATAGTTCTTGCAGCATGAGTTGGTATAATTCTCTGCTTCTCCCTGACCTTCAGAACGCAAACGCAATTGTAGTGTAAAACATAACTCCGAGACCGATTTGAATTCGCCAATGTATTTGGTTTCACGTCTTTCAGAGCGATCATGGATGACCTCTCTTTGTGCTGCACTTGATGAGCTAATCATAGTTCTGCCTGAAGTAGCTACTAATTCCACTCCAGGTCCTACCACTGCTTATTGGTTTTTAAATATCTCTGTTTTTTTTTATACAATTTCCGTATTTAGCAATAATACTCACTTTGCACGCTCTTCCTGTAAGAATGAATGAAATAATTGTATTTATGACTTTCAGGCATAAAAGGCTCAGACTACTCTGCCTTTAAGAAGTTTCATAGTCTCTTTATCTTTATTATCCATCTCGAATAAGCTACCTACATAGCTATTAAGATGATTGATATCTGATACTAGCCCTTTTTCCTTTTAATCATACAGAGTCTCAGAGATTCTTCTGATTATCAACCCCTTCGCCATGGTGCACCTTTTGATAAAATAAACTGTCAGTTTCTCCGCAATCATTCAAGATATTTTGTCTTCATTGACACACGTTTCAACATTGTATTTATTTATCATGATACGATATATTGTTAAACGACAAAGGAAAAGTAACATACTTCTTTGTTCATTACTTAGACCGTAATTTTCAATACTGTATTTAGGTTTATTTCTACCGAACATACTGGTATATTTTCATCTCTTTCACAACGATGGGCAAAAGTTCTCTTGCAGTCAGAATCTTAGTTATATTTTGTAACAGGGTTTCTTGCAGGACGTGGGACATTTTTAGCTCTAAATACACATTGATATCGCAAAAATCGGTTCTTACGTACAAACATTTAAGAATACATGCGAAACTTATCATGTTCCCATTCAAATATACTATTCCGCATGGTAAACCAAAGCACACATCCCTAAGTCTCTTGTACAAAAAACTACAGCACTTCTTGGAACACTTACAGTCACTGTTTGCAATGATACAGCCGCTGCTATATTTTCACGGCACAAGCGTAATCACAACTAATCCTCTTATCAACACAGCTTGTACACATCAAACTTTACAATGATGTAGTAATATTTATGTGTGATGGCTCATAGTCTTTTCTCTACAAAACCTTTCCACTCTAGCTTCTCTAGGCGCATCCATCAACTTCGATTTTTGGCCATGTTTTCTGAGATTCCTACCACTGTCCGTCGTTTCTTTCCCTGTTCATGCCATGTGGGTTTTGTGGTGGACAAAGAGCGTGCGCTTGGGTTTTCTCCGAGTTCTCCCTTTCACTCCCCCCAATTTCTTCATTCCATGAACCCCTTCATCATCCATCCAGCCTGGGCCCAAAAGTTGCCAGAATGTCTTAATAATTAAATTCAAATTCGAAGAGAAATTTCAATATTCTCACCTGTGTCATGAACTCCAGAATACAAATTAGCATTATTAATCTCTATTTTCGTTTTTGCTCTTAATTAAGAAAACGTAAAAAGAGTAATACATCGTAAATGAAATACGGAATACATCCGATCTTAACCAAGCTTGGTATGGTGGTAGCCCTTGACCTTAGTGGCAACCATGTGCAATACTATGATGTAGAGTCTTACCGTTCACGAGTTATAAGGGTCCCAAATTAGGATTTAGTATTTTACATTTTATGTATTCTGAACTTTCAATGAAATAATGTTAAAAAGGAATAGAAGAGGACCTTTTTTTGTTTAAGAACCACCTTCTTATACTTTAAGTTTCTAGTTCTTTATTTTCTCATTCGGATTCTTTTTCAAACACCAAAATATAATTTTTATTCTTTGAAAATTTAATATCTATATTTTCAGCTGCAAAACGTCATTTTATTAAATGTTCTGTGCTCACCCTAACTTTATGGCTTGCGGAACTCGTAAGTTCATTCCAGCAATAACAAACGTTTGCCATTGGATTATATCCTGGGTAACATAAAGCCAGTTTTCTTCCTCTTGAAAATACCTTCTAAAATTGTCATTGCAACGCCGTCTCGTTCTTCTCAACAGTCTCTTTCCCTCTGGTTTACCGACTACGATGATCTCTGATTCTCTCCCATCCAAACTTCATGGCCTGCATCATCTTCGCCATTATGATTTTATTATTCTTATAACGTTGGGTGAATCATAGTCTGTGGAGCTCTTCATTATAAAGTCTCTCTCCTCCATCCTCTGATTAGACTATAGAGGTACTTCAGGTTAGGTTATATTGGTGCCTTTTAAGTTTTCCGTGAGGTCTAAATGAGATCAATTTGGATGCGTGAAATTTTGAAATCTTAGTTGTCATTAATTGGACTCAATGGTTCGATCAGTTTCAAATAGTTCCTGGTTCCCTAGGGTTTTAGAACAATTTCTTCTTCTAAATTGTAGATGAGGGCCATCCAAATTTTACCATCAGATCAGTGAAAGTTATATGGCTAATTTTCATTCCAGCAGTTGAATATGGGTAAAGTATAAAGTACGGTTTACTTTATGATCTCGAAGAAATGTAAAGTTACAGGAAAATCTAGAATTTCCAACGTGTGAAAGTGCTGAAACGCAAAATATAATAAACTTTTGAGTCATGGAAGTGTGAAACGAGAGGGAAAGAGCGAAAATTACTTGGGACTATTTAACTGATTGCGTGTTGGTGGCGAGCACAAAGACTATGTGTTGAACATAATGTGCATCGCGTATAATGAAAAAAACATATCTAACTTGATTTTAACTAACTTGTCGTAGCTCCCTCGGCATACTTTTCGTGATTCTTGTAACTAAATACGTGTCATTCATAATAACGTGAAGCCATTAGTATATCTCAGCATTGCGCCATAGTTATTATGTGTTGATCAGCGCGAATGCATATGTAAGGAAATAATAATGATCCATGGCTTCTTGTAATATTTTTGGGGGGGCTGTCGGCTGTCGTTACGGGTTCATATAATTGTCTATGATAATTATTTACAAGGCAAGGAGTGATTTTGAACGTACATATTTTTCATATCCTGCAATTAGCTGTGCGTCGTAAAGTAAATTGTAATTCAAACTAAAAATATTAGATAATCTGAGTGCAAAAGCAAATTACCAACTCAAAATCTAAGATAGTTTCGAAATCTTAGCCAACTTGAGTAATAATAATGATGTTATTAATAATAATACAATTGATGTGAACAAAATGTGGGAGGTAATTCGTGACACTGTGAAGGGCGGAGCAAAAGAACGTGTAGGTTAGAAGAAAGGACAGCGAAACAAGCCTTGGTTTGAAGAAGAATTGATTAAACTTCTTAAGGAATGAAAACAAGAAAGGTAGAGATGGCTTAGCAATGAAACCGAAGCAAATGCAAACCACTAGTATCGCAAAACTGAACGTCACACGCGGATTTAGATACGAAAAGTAAAAATAATTGACGCAAAGAATACAGAAGATAGAGTAAAACGCTAGCACGAACAATATAGGAGTGATCCTATACAAAGGGGTAAACACCAGGAGAAAAGTTACCAGCCGAGGTTAGAGATGGTTAAAAGTGAACGTCGAGATCTTCAAGTTGACCTAATTAAAATTTTCGATGTGTGAAAAATTTATTTTGACAAACTTCTTAATGTACACAACGAGGA
Organism: Lepisma saccharinum; assembly: GCA_022664845.1. Classification (NCBI taxonomy): domain Eukaryota; kingdom Metazoa; phylum Arthropoda; class Insecta; order Zygentoma; family Lepismatidae; genus Lepisma; species Lepisma saccharinum. The sequence goes on from JAGDQP010018717.1 coordinate 9,070, forward strand.
ACAAACAGAGAAATTTGAAATATATTCCGGAGAACCGTGGAAACCCCGAACCTAGAGAGATTGAGGTAGAAATTTCGATAAAATAATTGAAATGTTTTTCAAACCATCAGGAATAGACAACATTCCAGTTAAATTAATTAAAGCGAGAGGAACGGCACTAGTCAAGGGACTATATATATTCATAAGTGTTATATTGAGAAAGAAGGAGTTTCGTAACAAAGGAAAAACCTCAGTAATTGTTCCAAATTATAAAATAGCTGATAACACTAACTGTAACAGTTATCTCGGAATCACGTTTGTACAAACCTGTTACAAAGTGTTGAGTAATATCCTACTAGCACACCTAAGTGTATAGGTAAATTAAATATTTGGAGATCACAAACGTGAATTGAGTAGAAATGCAGGGTGGGAAAATGATTAAGGGAGTGCTTTTGAAATGCTATAATTTGTAAATAGTTATCTGAAATTCGTAATAGTTGATAAGCACGGAAAGCTAACTTAAAAAAAATGTTTTTTGTAAAGGAAGCTAGAGACGCTAATTAGTGTCACGTGAATTGAAGATGGTGACCAAATACGAAAAAGAGTATTGTGTGTTCGCTGATGACTATTTGGAGAGTAAATCGACCATCTTCATGAGAAGGGAGCTCCAGAAAACATTGCATGGGCAGAGGACTTCAGCCAGAAAAACAATTGCTGCCATTCTGTAAAACGGAAAGTGTGAATTATCGCCAGAAGGGAAAAGCTGGTGCCCCAGAAAGCAGTGATAATGAATGAAAATATGGAGCGAGTGAGAGAGTTTGTGATACAGAGCCCTAGAAACTCTACTCGATATTTGCACGATATTGTTCCAGCAGGACAAAGCCATTACCCACACATTTTCAAAAAGCATGCAGCTGTTAAACGTAACATTGCCTTGAAGCTAATCTCCCTTATTGAATTTGCCGCCGAGATCCCCTGATCTTATATCTCCAACTTCCTTCTTGCGGAGATTCGTTAAGTAAGAAATTGTCACAAGATAGTTGCAGGGTATCACGGAACTGAAGGACCAGATAAGAACCGATATAGTGAACAATATGCTACTCGATGTTCTCAACACCGTTGCACGAAAAGCCATCCTGCGAATTGGCAAGTGATTGGAGATGGGAGGTGCACACTTCGAGCACGTATTTCACAACAACCGTCGAGCCGATTTGAACTAATTCCATTAAACAAAACATTTTCAGCTATTCTTCATTACAGATCAAACTGTACGTCTTCGCGTTCAGTGATTAAATACTTAAAGCGTTTCAGAAGTGTTTCCTCAATTCTGACGCAGTCTGTATACCTACATTGGACCAGGCTTTTGCCCTGAGACTAATATTAGAGAAGAAATGGGAGTACAATGGAACAATTCACCAGTTGTTCATTGATTTAAAAAAACAGCAACATATGATTCTACGTAAATAGAAAAATATACAATATCCTGGTACGATTCGCAATTCCGAAAAAAACTTGTTTCGTGCTTTTTTCAATATGTCGATTTTTAGACAACAAATATGAATTGCTTAGTGCTGTAGATAATCAATGTAATCAGCAAGATTGGGGTTCAAATCGTCAGACATTGATTATAACTTACAATTTTCTTTGTTTCCTTGCAGCCTTAGGTGATAAATAATTGAATTAATTATGCATTCGCTGCCACATTGCTATACTTCCTATATCTTCACCCTGACAAACATAAGGAATTAATTAAAAACACGGACTGAAGTAATTTGATGTAATTTGTAATAAAATACTAATAAGTCTCCAGAAAAGTGAAGAAATGTTTTTTATTATACGAAGAATTTAAGTTCCTAGAGATAATAAAAGTTCGAAGACATCTTTACTGTCAACTGAAAAGCAATAAATTCTAACCACAATATGCTCTCATTGCGTATAAATTACATAATATTTGAATCATGGCATTACTCAAAGTTGATATCTTTTCTATCATAATTACTGTCACCAAGAATAAATTATCTGTAGCTCAAAATTCTGGTAAGTAATCTGCTTCTATTCATGGGAAGAGATAAAGGGTTGCTTCTGCTACATTTTTTCACTACAGTAACTCGGGGCATTGCACCCTCATGCTCCGGCCTCGATAATGTGAAATATTCACAGCTGCAAATAGTGTAACAAAAAGAGTTACTAAGTATCCATATTGAATACTTTTGTAAACAAATAGCTACACTGGTAAAAGAAAGTAGAACATAACAGAAACAGAGAAGAGGACAGTAAAAAGTAATGAAACATTGTTTCACGTGGAAGTTAGTCGTTCTCCCGCAACAGACACACAAGACGCAGCAGACCCGCACGGTAAAGTGCATAAAATAAACCCTCAGATACTGTTTACATACATGCGGCAGGAAAGGACATATGACAGGTAAAGGTACAAGCTCTTATGGGGAGGGACAAACGGATATGTACACCTATTCCAAAAAGGATGACCGCATTGATTAGCACATTTTTCAACTTAAAATTCTTTAAGTCCAACTTCGGGTATTTTCGGGAACTGTAAACCAAAGATGCGAGGTTCGACCCCCAAAGGTGAATCTTCGCAATTGCGAAACGTTAGTATAGACGTGTTTTTCTTCTTTTAAGTGCAATATGTCGAAATGTTATTAAGTGTAGAAAAAAATTATTGAAAAACATTATGTTACAGTATTTTCAAACTATGCATACATGTGATCATTTTATGATGTCACCTACTTTTCAATACGTAAAAGAATATTTCCAAAGAAAGAAAAGAAAGCAAACATAGTTCTCGCATTCATGGTACAATGAACA
>JAGDQP010018717.1:12274-32147 GCA_022664845.1 Lepisma saccharinum
AAAATACTAATAAGTCTCCAGAAAAGTGAAGAAATGTTTTTTATTATACGAAGAATTTAAGTTCCTAGAGATAATAAAAGTTCGAAGACATCTTTACTGTCAACTGAAAAGCAATAAATTCTAACCACAATATGCTCTCATTGCGTATAAATTACATAATATTTGAATCATGGCATTACTCAAAGTTGATATCTTTTTTATCATAATTACTGTCACCAAGAATAAATTATCTGTAGCTCAAAATTCTGGTAAGTAATCTGCTTCTATTCATGGGAAGAGATAAAGGGTTGCTTCTGCTACATTTTTTCACTACAGTAACTCGGGGCATTGCACCCTCATGCTCCGGCCTCGATAATGTGAAATATTCACAGCTGCAAATAGTGTAACAAAAAGAGTTACTAAGTATCCATATTGAATACTTTTGTAAACAAATAGCTACACTGGTAAAAGAAAGTAGAACATAACAGAAACAGAGAAGAGGACAGTAAAAAGTAATGAAACATTGTTTCACGTGGAAGTTAGTCGTTCTCCCGCAACAGACACACAAGACGCAGCAGACCCGCACGGTAAAGTGCATAAAATAAACCCTCAGATACTGTTTACATACATGCGGCAGGAAAGGACATATGACAGGTAAAGGTACAAGCTCTTATGGGGAGGGACAAACGGATATGTACACCTATTCCAAAAAGGATGACCGCATTGATTAGCACATTTTTCAACTGAAAATTCTTTAAGTCCAACTTCGGGTATTTTCGGGAACTGTAAACCAAAGATGCGAGGTTCGACCCCCAAAGGTGAATCTTCGCAATTGCGAAACGTTAGTATAGACGTGTTTTTCTTCTTTTAAGTGCAATATGTCGAAATGTTATTAAGTGTAGAAAAAAATTATTGAAAAACATTATGTTACAGTATTTTCAAACTATGCATACATGTGATCATTTTATGATGTCACCTACTTTTCAATACGTAAAAGAATATTTCCAAAGAAAGAAAAGAAAGCAAACATAGTTCTCGCATTCATGGTACAATGAACAAGTCAAAGGAGAAAAAAAACAGCATTTCCAACCGATAAGAATGTAATTGTCTAGGACACCGAAAATTCTGTCATGTTTCTTCACAAGAAGTTCTCTCAAAAAGAGGCAGGTAGATGTGTTCATGTTATCTCAGTCGTAGAGAGCGTGGCTTCTAATTGTGAGGTCCTCTGTTTGAATCCTGTTCTGGAAAATTGTTTTATGTAATGATATTTTCCTCAAAGTATGAATAATTAGATAAGATAAAAACAATCAGTTTTATATGTTTTCATAGAAGCATTTCAGGACATAAGTAATTATTATCTTTAAAATATAACATCAGAGAAGTGGTGGGCGTTGACAGAACGTCGGTGGAACGTTAAATACAAATTAAGTAAAAAATCTAATAATAACAATATATAAGTGTGTGTAGTGTATTTGTCTGCAGCTATTTATCATACGGAAGTTACTTCTGAATATTATTATTATAGCATGGGATTTTCATTGTTAAAATTAGTACAATAATCGCTAAATATGAGACATTTGCATCTGGCGTTTATTTCATTCACTGCTAAAGTTGTGTATTATTATATATGTACTTTATTCGTCTCGTGGGTGATGACAGCTATGCAGAGTAAAATAAACTATTTATTGTATAATTTGAGTAAGGTGGTTTGTTCTAATCTTTTGAAATGATTACCAGTTCTCCTCACACGTTACGCCAGAAACAGAAACATACGACATTCCATGACAAATCATCCAATTTTAGAAAAAAAATAGTTGCATCACCATTTTAGAAAAAAAGTATTTTTCGTCTGTGGGGTTCTACATACCTGAAAATATCAGAACCACTTTTGATAGAAATGTAATACCCTTATTTCTCGCGGGGCGATAATATCTTCAAAATGGCTGGTGGCGCTATTACTTCCGTAGGTATGTACGACAACCTAAATATCTCAAAAACCAGAAGAGGAAGAGAGCTTAATCAATGGGAACAACTTTTCTGAAAATTTATTTTTTTTTTTCAAAAATTAGGCTGAAAAATAAGTAAAAAATGTGTAAAATTTTATATTTAACCATTTTTGGGGGTTGAAGGGATTGAATAAAATTCTGCGAAAATTTGTAATATTTAGACCTACCAACCGAGAGTATGCACGCAAGAAATCATGGTCCTGAATCACACCCCTTCTCTTCTACGGTGGTTCAAACATTGTCCTTTTTGAAAAATGCCGGATTTCGGGCTTAAATGTCCTAAAACCTTTTGTCAACTTCTGGAAGTCAGAAATGGAATGTAGAAACACAAACACTATATTCACTACAGATGACTTTAAGGCGGGAGTTGTGGTGGTTTGACTTCATTACACAGAATTTCTGGAAAATAAATCTTCATAGCAAATTCAATAACAACAAAACTCATATTTTTGCACCATGGTTACTATCACTTTTTCTAGATTCAGAGGATGATCAAAATATCGTGATTGTACTACTATTATCACCTGCAGCTTGATGTTTCCCAGTATACATGAATTAGACATTTTAAGTTTCTATTTATCCATTTATTAGTAACGTAAAATATCACTACATTTGTTGTGGTATTAATAATGTAATGCAATATTTAGTAATGTCCTACGAACAGCATGGTGCCAATACAGTACTAAGTCATACAAGATAGATATACTACAGCTAAACAAAAATGTGTTAAAAATATAAGTTTGATAATAATACAATTATTTTACGTAATAGTTCTTGATTAAACGTTTAAAAAATCTTTGTCAGGATCAGTCAATAATTTATGATGTCCTGGTCTGTACAAGGGAGCAACTAATTTAAAATTCTCCCATTATGTTCTCAATTTGAATTTCATTTATAACGGTTAGGCCAGGATAGGGGAGGGGAAAGGATTCGGGAAGGTGTCAGCCAGGGCCTATGCTGTAGGTGCCATCCCAGCACTTGCCTGATGTGACTGAGGAATACCGTGCAAAAACTCCAGAATGCTACGCCAACGCTCTACGACTGAGCTACGGCAGCTAGGTCAACGTTTTAAAGATCCCAGATTAACAATTTTACGTCAGTGCTCATAATCGTTTGAGTATAAGGCAATTTGAATTTATAACACAATATCCTGAAAAGGCAAATAATAATAATAATAATACTCTCTCTATATAAAACAGAAATCCTGACTGACTGACATATCAACGCCCTGGCCAAGCTGTTTAAGCTCGATACTTGAAATTTATGTCTAATCTGGCTTTAACTAACCTATTTCACTGATGTTTGGTAAGGTAGCAAAAGAAGTGCATATTTCGAAAGTAGAAATAAAAAAGTAATTTCTTACTTTAAAAAAGAAAAATCGCTGGCATGTGGTGGCATCGAACCCGATACCCTTAGAACAGCTCTGCAGTGCTTTATGCACTAGACCGTACAGCCAGATAATCGAAGACGCCTTCCGAGTCGAGTGACGCTACAGGCAACAGCTAGTACTAATAATACAGTATCAGTTTCCGGCCCCACATACAGATACTTTTCTTTTTAACAAATGTAAATAACGTTTCCTCTTTTCATCTTTCTATATTCTAATCTACCGGCATAATTCTTTGTAACGGAATGCCGGTACTTGAGTTACATAAATTCCAGATTAAAACGGTCGGAAACTTGCAGGACCCTCAACCGTTTCCCGACCAACAGGAAGTGGGTGAGGCCTTGCTTATTTCCCGAACATCAAAAATAAATGGAACTCCACTCTATTCTCGATCATCAGGCAATGAACGGAAAGCCACCTTTTCCCGACCTCAGGCAAAGCGCGGGGGCCCAACTTTTCGCCACCATCAAGTGCTGGGGGGATGATCGGGGTTTCGCCTCTATGCCGACAAGTCAGGGACCGACGGCAAGCCGGAAATGACCCGACGATCAAACGCCACTTGTGGCTGCACACCGACCTCCCCCCATCTATTTCCCGACTACTGGTTTTGGTTCTGCCTATCCCCGATGCCGGACCGACCAAAATCCCCGACCATTTGCCATCTTGGTTGGCATTTGGCTTGCTAGGTCATTGCAAGTAAAGTTTCTCCGCCGTCATATTATGCAAATGCAAATGTGGTATAGTTAAAGAGACCACAATGTATTTCTGCGAAGCAGTCAAAAAATAAGGCTGAAGTCATTTGTAATGTTTATTCCTACTAAAAGAGTGTCTATATTCAAAAAATCGTTTGGTCGAATTAGGTTGAATGTTGCAAAATTAAACCGACAAAAAAAAACACGAGATTCGTGACATGAAATTTAGAGAAAAAAAAGCATAGACCAACAACGGGCACAACATAAAAATGCTTCGTTTCGACGCTATGGGCTTCCGAAAGTGTGGAAAAATGACTTTACAGCTTTATATTTTCAATATTATTAACAGTAGAACTCAGGTGCGTGAAACCCTCAGATACTTCAAACCTGCCGACTTGGTAGCCGTGCGGTCTAGGGTGTTACTCCCACGAATCGAAGGTCCCGGGTTCGATTCTCGGCAGGGCCATGTGGGTCTTTAAACTCGAACGTGTCTGATAATCGTGACGGGCCGAAGTCAACAGTTAGTAGACTGGACCCTATAAAATAAAGTTTACCAAAGATACTTCAAACCTGGTTTATGCCAAAATGTACATTCGGAAATAGTGCCAGAGGATTCCCGAAGGGAAATAGGGGGATTTCCAGTAATTCTTCGAAGTAAAAGTGGGTAGAAATAAGCATGAGTGCGGGTGCAATCCAGCAAGTAATATTAATTCTTTTCTGGCTAGTCGATATCTCTAAGATATTTTCTTTGAACGAAAGTTTCAAAAGGATGCTTGGTTGCGTAACAAACAGTAGTAATATACAAAATCTCATTGGGCATTTGGTGTATTTGATATCAGTAAAAGACATTGTCATTGCTCGGTGACTACGTTTATCATCTGTACATTCGGAAAGTCTTTCTTCGTGCTTATTTCGACCTAGTTTTAATTCAGAAAGTGTCTGGTAATTCTTCCCTATTTTATTTGAAGAATCTCTTGCACATCCATTACAAAATTTTCTATTATGCATTTTTTGATTCGGCAGGTTTGAGGTGTTTGAGGGTACCGTGCCGCCTCAGTTTTACTGTTAATGACATTGAAAATATCAAGCCCTAAAGATAATTTCCCATAACAAATTCGCACAAAAAAGAAATGGAAAGATAGCAAAGATAGAACGAGTGTCGATTTTTTTTGTAAAAGTGAAATATATAATTAATTTGCAAGAACATTTTGTATCGATGAAGGTAAATTTACATTCCGAAATGTAAAATTAATTAAATATAATCTCATTAGAAGAATTGTGAACTCTAATGAAGAGATGTGAATCATATGTTCTTTATTACTTTAAAGCAAGGTTAAACTACTCTAGAATGCTATTGCACTTTTAAAACGTTCGAAGACATTCCTGGAGAAAACTATACAAGTATAGCTGCCTGGAAATCACCGGTAACTTGGCTAATAAATAACAGATACCTTACAGATTTCAGGAAAAGAGAAAATATAAACCCCAAGGAAGGTTTAAACACGAGTTTTTCATTACAAGTCTAATGCTTGTACTAAGGAAATCACTGAGGAAATCAGTACATCAAAACAATATAGGTTATAAATACATTGCTCAAACCCCGAAAACGTAAAGAAAGTTACTTGCACGGCGTACATCATGTTCTAACAACTCTTTCTATTTGTCAAGTAGGAATTCCCATTCACTGAGAATATTTCCGATGTCTGTTAAAATACGTGATTGAAATGGTAGTGGCAAACACTTGATCAGAATTGCATGTTCGATTACGATAAGAAACTGCTTTTTCTTTCTGCGCATGTGCCAAAATCACCCAGGAACGGAGAACCTCCAACCACAAAAGAAGTCTCTCTCTGTGTGTGTTTATGACAGACACTTTTCAACCACAGGGATATTACTACAAATACTTACAATTATCTCCAACCGTACTAGATATATCAAACAATGATCCATTTCTTTTACAGTGTGTGTGTTTTAAGAACTTATTGTGCTTATCATGAGGAGACATGTACTTCTGTACAAAGTGTCACTGATTTCTCATTCAGTAACAAAAGCAACAACACCTGCGCATGCATAATGATCAATCCAATATAACTGTGGCGTTACAAACTGTGCATGTTTATGGGAGTGTACCTGAAACAATTCCAGTGCATAACACTTACAATGTTACTGAGTTTGATGTGTAATGTGGAACACAAAAAGTACTATTTATGCCTATAGGAAACCGGACACAACTAGTCAAAATGTTCTTTTCAGATTAATAGAATCATTTCTATGTATCTTTCACCAGAAATCCTTAATCAATAAGTTTAAATTAATTGCAATATTTTAGAGGCCCAATTTTCTTTCGTAAAGATGTAGAGGGTAGAGAGATATTTATTTCAGATTTAAAATCAGGAACAGTGATTTACTCTCATTTCACACATATGTGAAATACAAGAATGGAAATATTTAGTAAGAAATTGACTCAGGATTTAAATTGGCAACTTCGATTTACAAAAATAAATAAATAAAAAATAAATTAAATTAAAAAAAAATATAATAAATGAAATAAAATATAAAAATAAAAAAATATAAATTAAAATAAAAGACGTTTACAATCTGGCGACGATCGCTAACATGGTGCACGTAACTTATTATATATACATATCCAGTCATTCTGCCTATAGCTAGAAAATGAAATTTTTGTGCACCCGCCAAGGTCTGTTATTTTTCTTATTTTCCTGTCAGGAATTTCCTGAGGTGGGTTTGTCGATGTAACATCCTGTATATGTAACCAAACTCTTACTTGGTAATATTATAGATGAATTTAGTTGTAAACCCTTCAGTGACTTCGTTGGCCCGACTTCAAAAATGTGTGTAAAAATTAGGACAGATAAACTAAAAGAGAAATATAGTTAACGTTGTTTAAAAAAACAAACAAAGGTGTATATTAAACGGCAGTTTTCAAGCTTTATCATGGTGAATTATCACCAACTTAAATAGCTAAAGAAAGCTTATCTGAACTGTAACATACATCTGACATGTACGAATGATCTATGCAATAACTGTAACCAATCCAATATGGCAGGCGTAGAACCATTCACAACGCGCTTCATTCATGTATTCATTGATTGGATATAAATGATTTATTTTTCAAGCTTCAAGATAACGTACTTAAATAACATGAATTTAGCCAATAATATATCTTAATTCATTCGTTCAGTCTTCTGGCAATTATAAATATTGTGGTTCATGAGCTGTTTATCAAGATACTCAGAAGAAATTAGTAAAAATTAAGTTTAGCACTGTAACATCACCAAGTGTTAATTTTCTACATGCTTCATTTATTCATTCATTTTTTTACCTTACTTCTATTTAACCGAACGTAATTAGCGATTAATATGAATAAAGTTACTAGACATAAGCTTGTTTTATATTTAATTTACTTTAGGTTTGTAAGCCATCCATATGATAATTTGAAATTCTTAAATTAGTTCATTATAACATTGATATTTTCATTAAAATATATTCACTATTCATTCAATTAATTGTAATTTGTTACTCGCTAAATAAACACATTTATTGATTATATATGTATAAATCTTACATTACGTCCAAAATCACTCATTGCCCATCACCCACCACTAAATTTCAATCAGTATCCAATTCTCATTAGCACACCTGTTAAATCAATGACATTTAACTTCAATATTCTAAAATACTTTGCTGAAAATTCATAACTACTTTATCTATGGTATAATATCATAAATATAACTTATATCGATATTAAACTGTTTTGTGGCTTACTGTAAATATTGACACATAAAACGCAGAGTGTTATGCAATCTTCGCACAAGGATCTTCGCACAAACTACAAATGGGTAAGAAGTTGATTATAGCATTAATGATTGGTTTTCATAAATATGATTGCTATTTAATACAGTTTTAAAAATCTACAAAGAAGGGAGTTAGTGTTAGGGGAAATTTGGAAGATAAGTATTGGGTAAGTGAAAAACTTCATCCCGTATTGACATGTCACAGGTTAGCGGAGTACTGACCTTACCGATCGTACTACCAGTACGTGAATTGGTAGACACGTAACCGAGGGAGCACATTCGAGCAGCCACAGTTACAGGCAGTGAGTACGAACGAGCCGACAGAGATAGCGTATCTTGTCGTTGAAATGGAGACGGATGAGACACCATTAACGTTTATGTTCGATAAGAGCTGTAATACTAACGCGGCCTGCCGCAATATCCTGCAAGTGTATGGTGAACATGCAGTTGACGATAACATAAGTTGTCGATGGTTTTGAAAATTCAACTGCTGTCGAGATCAACCGAGATCTAGAGGTCCATCCGTGTTCTCCAAAGAGGGCCTTATTCAAGCCATACGAAAAATCCGAATCCAACCGTGGAAGAACTAGCGGAAACCATCCAGGCACATAGGACATCAGTTGAGATTTGTGTGAGTTCCACCACAAAGTTAGATCGTTGGGTTCCACATCAGCTGAGTACAACTTAAGGGGAGGGACGTATCGCGACCTGTGTTTCTGTACAAATATGACTAGTTCTTGAAACGTATTGTCTCGGGTGATGAGGAGTGGGATTTGTACCGGAACGTAAAGCGTCGAAGAACTGTGTGTCACTTTTATGAAGGGGCCACGGTGGCTCAACACTCACCTCTGGTACAACGGGTCGTCTGTTTGATCCCTGCTCATGCCATGTGGACTTTCTGTAGAACAAAAACCTCGTGAGTCGGTTTTGTAGGAGTTGTCCCGTTTTATCCTACTTTGTTCATTTCATCAATTGATCCCATTATCATCCTTTCTGCCTGAATCAAAGTTGCCTAAAGGCCTAAGAAAATTAAATTCAAAATTCGCGTTTCTGAACCGCCTCCCTCGGCGTTTAAACCAGAACTTCATCTCAAGTATATGATGTTGTATGGTGGGATGTCAAAGGCATCATTCACTGATAGGTCCTGAAACCTAAGCAAACCTTTAATGATACTTTCTACTGTCAACAGTTGGATAGACTGGGGGCAGAATTTCAATCGAAGCGGCAAGGCCTTGTCAATCGCTAAGCATTCAACGTTCGCAATGATAATGTCAGTCCAGAAACTGCTGTCATGATCGTAATAATTAAGAGACTTTGTTTGGAATGTTATATTCCACCTGCTATATTGTCTTGGTTTGACCCCTATCTGTTTCGCGGTTTGCAGAGCCCCATTCACTCTGGTAAGATTTGTTGCGGTGGAGGCTGTGAAAACTCCCGTACAACAGTTTTGAGGCCTCAAGCCTCAGGACTTTTAACCGCGAGAGATTCAACTTCTACCAGTAAGATACATTGCTTGCAATGATGATTATGTACAGTCCTAGATGAGTTCCATCTTGTGTTCTTCTATATGCACATCAAAAACGGGGCTAGCTTTAGCACATATTCAATATACCTGGAAATGTACTATTTTTTAACTAATTTATTTTGGGATATGTATTGTCACTGATTGGCACACTGTCAAGTTTTTCTAATAATTATCTATTTCATACCTTCTTATGACATAAATAAATCATACAGTTTTTCAAATAAACATTTGCTCTATTTGTGCAGATTGAAACGATTGGGATACCATTTGGGTCTATAAACATGAGATTACTTCTGTTTTGTGCAATATCTCAATTGGTTTCCTCTGGTGCTAAGCACTTAGGTAAGTTTATTTATTTATTTAGTCTAGTATACCCAACGAACCTATGCCCTATTACAGTGTATATCACTACATACAAAATCAGAAGTACCGAAATGACATTTTTGTAAATTTCAAATACCACTAATACTATATCACTCAGTAATAGAGTTTAATGTACAGAAGTATAACACAATCCAAACTTTAAAAAATATATATAGTCATGTTAAATTTAACAAACCTTTCAATCACTCACTGCAAATGTTAAAGAGATCAAAGTCCATAATACTACCTGAAAACCATTGAACCTGGAACTGAGTCTCTGAATAGGTCATCCAGTTTTAATTATAGTATCAGAGTTAGTGCAAAGAAAAAAAGAATCAAAGTAGCATCTAGGTTTACGTATTTACGTGTACACATTAACTAGAGATAAGAGTTAATAGATATTATTATAATTATTCATCAATTTAAAGAGCCACATTACCCGACTACATTTTTTTCCTATGCTCGTAAGATTTCAAGTTAGTGTTACAAACTAATCTTTTGTAGCTGGTTCTGTCTGCATAAAACCATGAACAAATATTGTAAATGAACATAGTAAAAACAAATCTGTTCTATCAACCTTATAGATTTATTCATATGCTTGTATTCCATTTTCCATACCATATTACCAAAGTTGAATTTTGGTGAAACACAGGTCTCAAATAGAATACGGAAAATATTTTGGTCTTTGAAATCACTTGTCATTCTATATATGAAACCGAGTTCTCCTAACGCCACATTCAGCATAAGTTCCAGGTGTGTGTTAAAACTTAATTTATTGTCAAAATAGATACCAAGATCTCTAACAACATCCTTTTCTTGAACTTTAGCGTCATTAGTTTAATATCTAAATTAAATTGGATTATGCTTTTAGTAAAAATTATGACATTCCATTTAAGAGCGTTAATACCTAAATCGTTTCTCAAAGAGTAATCACTAAGAGCATCAATATCAGTCTGCAACAATATTACATTTTGATACGTCTTGACTTCTCTAATATCAGTAGTTTAATTTCATCAGCATAGATGAACATTTTGGAGAAACGTAGAAAGCTTAGAAGAAACAACAACGGGTCTAATCGAGATCCCTAAGGAACACCTGAGAGCAAATCAAAACTAGTTGATAAATTTTTTGTATAAGATACATGTAATATCCTGATTTTCATTTATGGTTCCGTAAGTGAGAGTTCATGAGAAAAAAATAGGCATTTAATCTTTCTTAATAGTACATCATGATTGACGCTATCAAAAGTTTTGACAAAATTAATGTATATAACATTCAGTTGTATATGTTTGTTTAAAGCGGATATAATATCCTCTACAAAAATTATGAAGTTTGAGCTGTTAGCTCTCTCTGGCATAAAACCGTTTTGTTGAGGAGAAATAATTAGTTCAATATGAGAGAATATCCTCCCATAAAGAACAGAATCAAAGACTTTTGATTGCTACTCTCCAGATTTATGGGAGAGGGACGCTTCTTTTAGTCAGTTTCAATATGTAGACCAAGAGATGCATTAATGTCTCACAACCCTTCATCAGGAAGGCCGGAATGTGATCCAATCCTATTGACGTTGGTGTTCGAAAAGCTTTTTTAATTTCAAGGACTTCACCCAAGTCAAACACATCCAAAGGATAAAACATGTTCTCTCCTTCGATATGTCTATCAATTATCAATATTGTTCGTATTAACATACACTGGCAAGAAACACACCCGAAGTGACACACTCAGATTTTAATGAAATTTTCACAGTTGATATTTTTCAACGTGAAAAGAAATAGTGTAAGCTCCTGCATTTCGCAATTTATTCTAGAAGGAGCTAAGTGATTGGAAAGTTTTGTGATTTCCTTGTAAAACGTATTGGGTGATTCAAATGTGTACCATCTCATTTCTACAGATTTGACGCAACGTGCACGTAATCATATCAAATGTGAATAAGACTAAGTACCGCATCTCTGATCCATGCTACTTTCTGCGTCCTCCATCTTGCATTCAACTTATTTTTTTTTCAAATGGTAATAGAGGCAAGTGACATATCAAACTCACCTGCAATTTTCTCACAATGTCACTGGTGATATCAGATTTACTATATTTCAAACCGTGCTTAAGTTATTGCGTGTTACGTTTTATATTAGATGTGTATTGAAATCTCCATATAATTCCCACTTATTTTCTACAGAATATACAGAATATGAACGTATCCATATGCAATGTCAATGAGACCAAGTACTGCACCTCTGAAACATGCTACATGCTTCGTCCGCCATATTGGGTTCCACTTATTTTTCTTCAAGTAAGAATAGGGGCAAGTGACACATCAAATTCTTCTGTAATTTTCTTAGGAACTCACTGATTCAATTTGTTTACCGTATCCCTAAGCAGCCTCCATAGTAGCATACTACTGTAACAATGGGCGAAAATGACAAAATAATATCGTGCCAGTTATTGCCAGATAAGGTAATAACTAGATAACCTGAAAGTTATTCTATTACAGATTGTGCAGTGGTGAAACTCATTCACAAATATATACAAACAAGATGTCGGTGTAACAAACCAAAAAGTGGTGACCCACAATCGCAACTCATGCGGAGGCAGCAACTGTGGTTTTGACAACGCTTGTTAAAAGCCGTACGAAGAGCACACTAAACAAATTATGAGAATGTGGCCTCAGTCAGACCTACGTTATTCGTGTCCTCTACAAACATAAATGGCACCCGTACAAGCTGTAAATGCCACATAAATTGAGTGAGGATGATCCGTATCGGCGTCCTTAGTTTTGCGAGAGGCACTGAAGCAACTTTGGAGTTATCAGACTTTTGCATTAAAGATTTTTTTAGTTATGAAGTCCCTTATTTACTAATTGAGATGTCCAACACCAATCCACATTGGTACCAACCAGGTAGAATGCAAGCTACACGAAGTGTTCTGGTGTGGTGTGGTATATGTCATACTCGAGTAATTAAGGCAATGTTTTTGATGATACTTTATCTGGTCCTAGTTATCTCCGCACCTGGGAAGTTTCAATCCTCCCACTTACCTTACATTAAGACGGCAATTTCACTAAACCCCTACCAGAGGAAGGTGCTCCCCTCGTTTCACTGTACCTGTTTGTGCATATCTAGATAAACATTTCTGTAGGTAACCACGCTCATGGAGTCACTATTTCCTCTCTGTTCTTTTATTACTGGTGAAATTGTCACCATTAACAAATATACCTTTATATCAGTGACAGTGATTAGCGAAAAGTAATGAAAACTAACTAATTCGTCTTTACTCTTTACTCGCTCGCACATATGTGCCATAAACTTTTAAACACTGTAATGTGAATGTACATTTATTTCTTAATAAGATTATCATAAAGTAAGATTTTCTTCTAAGAATATTGTTGCCTAGGTGGGAACCGAACCCGAGCCGCCAACCGCCTTACCTACCGAGCCGCTCCAGGAGTACGGTTCCGAAAGTGAATTCAACACCGTTGCCCTGTGCGTGGGAGTCACAGACTTGACGGTGGCAGTAACTCAAGGACTATGGAAATAACAACGTTATTTTATTTAAGTAACTTGTAATAACTTGAGACTGGTTAAAGATACGGTAAAAAAAATTGCATCAGTGAGTTCCTGAGAAAATTGCAGAGGAATTCGATACATCACTTGCCCCTATTCTTACTTGAAGAAAATAAGTAGAATCCAAGATGGTGGACGGAGCATCTAGCATGTTTCAAAGATTCAGTACTTGGTCTCATTGACATTGCATATGGATACGTTCATATTCTGTAGAAAATAAGTGGAAATTATATGGAGACTTAAGAAATACCAAATATAAAATGTAACACGCAGCAACTTAAGAAATCTAATGTCACCAGTGACAATTAGAGAAATTGTCACTGGTGTGATATATGACTTGCGTATGTGATATATGACTTGCCCCTATAGAAATTTATGTCAACATTTGAATGACCCAATACTTTTTACAAGGAAATCACAAACCTTTCCAATCACCTAGCTCCTTCTAGAGGAAATTGCGAAAAGTAGGAGCTAACATTATTTATTTTCACGTTGAAAACTATCAACCGGTGAAAGGTTCATTCATATCTGAGTGTGTCACTTCGGGCATGTTCCTTGTAAGTCTAAGAACATCTTCCCACTTTCCTATACGTCTTTACTCGTGTCTTTCTCAATACCCGCTTGATTTTCTCGGTAAGTCGTCCCAAGTTTCTATTCCAAAACCACGTTTTCTTGTTACCTTGTTTCCCTTCGCCCTCTTTTTCCTTGTGCGATTTCCTCTTTCCGATCATTACTCTGTGATCCTCGCTATATACATATTCCTTCAAATGTTCCCTAAACCTATCCATATCTCTCTTCTTCTGATTTTCTTCGATATTAATCTTCTCTATTCGTTCTTCCATATTCATAATGAATTTTTGGGGGTAGTTTCCTCAACATCACTTCTTTTGTGGCACAAAATTCCTGCTGCACATTTCTTCCGGAACCAAGAAGTAAGAAATCGTCCACCTTTCGCTTTCTCTATCCCGATATTCAAGAAATTTTCCACCAACATATAGCTCAGCACATTTTGCACGAGAAATGATTAAGTGTTATCTGTGCTCGTCGTTGTAAGTCTATGAGCTACCAAAAATTATGCTCTATAATTTCCACTGCCCCGGCTTTTGGCGTCGGATTATTCTTTCAGCTGAAAAACTAATATTGTATTAGTACGACCCACCTATCTGAAGATAGGTCAGAAAGAGAGGAAAGATAATTCTGACCCACCTGTCTGAAGATACAAGGTGCGGCAGATATTTCAGAACACACAATTATATTTGACATACTATTAGTAAAAGGACGGCTGGTTTATAATTATATTATGATTTGCAATACTTTCGAATTTCTATTTAAGGAAAGCTCATAAATTCTGCCAAATCTTTCTAAAACAATGTTATTGCATTTTAATTCGATATGGCGATTTGCATAATTTTGAATTTCTCACGATGAAGAACGTAATGTGTTGTTTGCTAGTCCAAGATTATATTAGTTCCTTGTCAAGAATGTTAATTTTCTTCTGTGCATATGGACACTAGTTATTATTTTCACCAATAATCTCCATGAATTTAAGTCATCCATTAAGAATCGTACGCTTCATTCATATCACATTCATGTAGAGGAAATTTAGAATAAGTTTTCATGTAACTTTGCAAACTATTAATTCAATAGTATGTACCATGATAAATGTTACATATATTCTAGTTCTAATGCTCTAAATTTCCTCATATTGTCCGCCATTGTATGCGGGCTTGAATTACAATCAATAGATGAAAGTACTGATAAGAATTTCCACGGTAGGCAATAACTCAGTTTGCTTGACAGTGCCAGAAGTTTAAGGTGGATGTTATGAAACTAAGCGAACTAATAGATGAAAGGTTACCAAATTGGGAAGGAAACATAATAGTGATATTTTGGTGATATAGAAATGATTAGTTCCTAATGATCCCTTTCTACAAGCGTATCTTATAAATTTACTTTTACAATTCATAAACGAGACACGAATTGCATTAGTGATGCACTATTAGTGACTTCTCCGCACAATATTCACATGAGAGAATTGTTTCAAAGAAATAATTTCAACTCAGCCAAGACTGATGATAGAGAAAGAGTCTACTGTCTCTGACAGATACATACATAACAGTCTCTGAGTTGTTACTCTTAAAAAAACTGTCACACAACTATGGGTTTAAAGACTTGTTATTATTGTGTCTAGCAGATCGTCGGTGTTGAAGAAACCATAGTTTGGCTCGCTGGCTGAAAATTCTTATCTGACCAGTGTTTTCAGAAAACTAAGTGGTCCAAAGACCAGTTGTAGATCTTGGGTTCTGCCTAAATAGTTAGTATTAGCAGATTGCCTACTATACTCAGATTAAAACTGAGTCTATTAGATGGAAACCGGAGATCAAGATTAACACTTGGTCTCCCGAATGACAAACTCAAGTTGAACTCGCGTCTTCTCACAAACTGTCATCTTGATGTCAAACTAAAATTCACTTACACTCCGCGACCACTGCTGATCTCTGCGATACTTTGAGATCAAGATACATCCAACGGGGTGGTTTTATGTGAATTAGATAAACGACGGTGACGTCGGTTCTCAATCTGGCCAAGACTCAGATGCTGCTGTTTTAACTGGCAGCGCTTTCTACCAGTCTGTTGCCAATCTGATGTCTCTGTCAGCAGAACAATCGGAGTACCTCTCCATCAATCAACCAGAGCTCTTTTATATGGTTTTACCAATGCAAGTTGCAACATGACTTTCAGTATCGTGATTTTATCTTCGTCATTTTGGTAGTAGGGTCCTAAGCTTGAGAAGCAGAATTAATTTACAGAATAATCCTTTGTGACGTCAGACTAAACCACCATACAGAAATCATGTTGTTAAGCTACCAACTCCAATTTTTTTGGGAACAGGACATTTCGATTTACTTCAGTTTGCAAACCGGACATGTAGTATATTAAGAATTACTGCACTACCTTCACCATCATCTCAACTAGAATTTGAGTTAAAGCGAAATACGAAATACAAGAATGAACATGGTATTTGTTATAATGATGAATGTCTAGTAGTCTAAGAGAGTTACGAAGAGTTATCCAGTGGAGGGCCTAATTATATAACAATAAAAGAGACCGATGAAAAGTCAATAAGGGCTCTAGTTCACAAAATATGAATAAATTTTATTTGCTCTCTAGCAATTAACTCAAATCGTTTAAGTCATTTTAACCATTGACAACAAAAGTTATATTTCAGCTATAAATGTCATGATCAAACTATTATAAATCATATGGAATATACTAAAGTTAACCGGACAGTAAAGTAGAAAAAATAAATTTACATTGAATTGAAATTACTATTTGCAGGATCAATAATTTAATATTTTACACGCCATTAATCATGCTCAATCGAGTGTCCATTCTATACACTCCGTAAAATGATCGAGAAGATGAATTTTCACTCTCTGATAAACATCAGCTAATTGAAAAAATAACATCGGTTTGTAACAGTCAACTTCAAAAATGTATATTTCAGATTTCTGTTACATTTCGTCAACACAATAAGAACCCGTGTCATCCTTGCACTTTTGTCAGTGGAATACACTAATTTAGAATATAGATAATGTAGTTCTCAAGGTCAGAATCAGAAATAATTGGTGATGGGGGAAAACTACCCTTATAAAGTATTCTATTGCAGAGAATAATACACTACAACGTTTAGAGGTAAGTAAATATTTATGTTATTATTCAGAACTAACAACAATGGTTTCACCAGACCAGGAATGAGATACACTTCGCGGTTTGGGACATGTGAGTCTTCACTGACAGAGTAAAACTTCGTATTTAAACTTCAACTGAAATGACATTTTAAGAACCATCTCTCAAAACCGGACACTAGGAATCCGGTTTGAACTCACCTAAAAACCGGCCCAAACCCGGACAATAGGCAAACCTACATATAGTGCAATTTTGATTATTTTAGAATAATGACTATCTGCAGTACTTACCAGGGTGAGTCATATGTTCGTAGCGTTGGGTGGCCCCGCCCACTCGATGCTGGAAAACCATGTGCAACGTGTAGAATAGGTGAAGGTGTTGGTGGTGGCAGAAACCGTGTCACGTGTCTGTCTGATCACAGCACTAACGTTGTGTGGGAGGAACTACGCGTTGAATACACAGTTGGCAGGACAATGGCTGAGGAGAAACTTGTGTGTCGTGTGCTTCTGCGCCATTACTGGAAAAAGGGGTTGAATGCAGCAGCAGCAACCAAGGAAATTTGTGCCGTAGAAGTTGAAGGTACTGTCCACCCGTCCACAGCTAGAAAGTGGTTTCAACGTTTTCGGTCTGGTGACACCAGTCTCGATGACAAGCCCAAGAGTGGACGCCCTGTGACGACGGATATCGATGCCCTCCTGAACGTTGTTGAAGGAAACCCAGGAACCAGTACCCGTCAGCTGGCAGATGAGGTCCAGACATCACAAACCAGTGTCGTTCGTCATCTGCATCAACTTGGGTTTCGCTTCAGGCAACCGAGAATGGTTCCCCATGATTTGACTCCCGCTCAAGCTCAACAACGTGTGATCTTCACCTGTGTGAAGAACTGCTTCGAAACACAACTGACGACAGGTTTTGGCGGAGGATCATCACGAATGATGAAAAGTGGATCTTTCTTCGTTATCCTGACACCGGGAAATAATAGCTTCGACCAGGTACCGAGGCGCAGCCAGTGGTTCAAAGAGGGCGGTTTGAAGAGAAGACAGTGCTGTGTATGTGGTGGAATGTCGAAGGTCCGGTGCACTGGGAGCTCGTTCCATATGGTCGTTCTGTAGATGGGACATTGCATGTTGAACATCTGCAACGGGTATACGACATTGTGCGCCGTCGTTATCCAGCACTGGTGAACCAAAAGCGACTGCTCCTCCAATTTGACAACGCTCCATGCCACAGGTCAAGAAGAGTCCGCCAGCACATTGCGGACATGAATGGCGTGGACATTTTTCCACACACCCTACAGTCCCGACATTGCGCTATCTGATTTTCATCTGTTTCGTTCCATGACACACTTCCTGCGGGGCAGACTATTCCATTCCGTGGATGATGTGACAACTGGCATTACTGAGTTCTTTGCTTCAAAGCCTGCAGCCTGGTATCGTCAGGGGCTTGTGTCACTGGTGGAACGTTGTAGAAGGACCATGCAGTGTGATGAGATGTACTTCGCCGAATACTCTTCTGTGGTACAGGGGGAGGCGGGTGCTGCACATTATCCATGAAAACGCTACGAACATATGACTCATCCTGGTATTACCACTCTCTCGCTTTTTCGAATTATGTGTTGTTATTTACATTTTGTTTGATAATTTGATTGAATTACATATTTTAATATTGAATACATATCGTTGCACGTATTGGTGTGCTGCACTATGTACTAAAGCATGAGTTTACATTAATCAGTTACGAAAAATTAATGTCCCTCTATTTTTAACAATATACACGGTTGGTTTATTGCTGCAATTTCAATTGCAGGATATTCAGCAGTATATGAAGATTATTATTACAATGAGCAAAACGGACCTTATTCCGCTGGAGGTAATCAGTTATTATTTTCATATCTAAGTAAGTAGGTAATAAAGAATAACTATAAATAAGAAATTTAAGCCATATGTTTTGCCTGTAGTTATTCAATTTTAACACAATGTTATTGATCTTCCAAGTTGGGGTAAATAAATGGTTTATCAATTTATTTTCATAAAATATAAATTGTTGGTTTTTATGAACAATAACTTAAAGCGTAAGCTGATTGTGCGTTTCTAAAGATATTCCCTTGTGTTGCTACTATTATCATGAAGAGTTCTCCATATGTGTGCTTTTCTTCACATACGTGCTCCATATGTGTGAATTTCAGTTGATAAATGTAGAAACTCCGTTTATTCAGGTGAGATTACGATAATTTGTCCACCATATACATAAGAGTAATTTTTTCATCGTACAGAAGGATATAAATAGTATGTTACGTTGTCAGTATTAGTAACTACGATTTCTAAGTTTTCCTGCAGCAAGTCAAGTGTAGAGTGGAAATGTTATAGTAACCGTTATCAAGTTCTTTGTCTGAGCATAGCCATACAACTTAAATTTCGAATATCAAGGACAAGAAAGGAAAGAAAAGCGTCAACATTTATTACAAGGAGATGCTCCATTATAATCACTTTATGTTCCTTGGTCTCTTATACATACTGGAAATAATCTAACAGAAATTAACGAACGTATCCGATCAAATCTGAAGGATCTATATTTCGCCATTGGTGAACATACGATTGAATATGGGTGTGTTACGGTGCCAAGAAAGCAACGACAAACAAAATGTCACTCGTTCCTTGTCGGCTTCAACACTTTGTGGGGAACTCACTTGCTCAACTTGCACGCCTTCTCTATTCGATGCAGATGAAGTCTGTTTCATCAGTAACATTGAAGCATTCGGAAAGTTCACAACACGCTTGTCTGATCTGCTCTATTGCTACCGTCAGGATCTCGTCCTCCAGGGCTTGTGGTTGCGCAATGCGGGGTTCGTCACACAATGAT
>JAGDQP010018718.1:0-11525 GCA_022664845.1 Lepisma saccharinum
GATGAGTTGAAAAATGTTTCTTATGTATGAATATGTTAATACAGATTGTTTCTACTTTCGTTTACATAGCTAATTGCAGTGCTCAAAAAAGGTTGAAGCCCTTATAAATACAGACAGGATTAGCCAGATTTCATCTATTTCATGGATGTAATACTTTATGTTAGCTACTTCTGCTGTGTGGCGTTAAATGTAGTTCCAATGTTGTTATTTTCTTAATTTCGGATGCATGCAAGTATAATGAAATAAAGTCAAGCAACGGGGTGGCTCATGGGTCAAGTTCAGTTTACGTCACCCAGCTATTGAGCAATACGTACGCTTTATAACACACATTCCCTTGCAATTGATTTACTTAGGCACTTCTGTAAATACCTAGCGGTAGACAGCAACCCAAATTCAATTTCGAGAAGCTATACTTAATAATAATAAACATAAATACGTAATAGATTTATTTACACACAGATATGGTACCACATGGGGAATATCAGTGGCGTCATTTCGTGTGATGAATATCACGTATTTGCTACATAATTAATGGAAAGATATCGAGGGGCGCTAGAAAGCGTAGATAGGTTAGGTAAAGCCAGGGTAATTTTTTATCATTATACTTGAAGCACATCACATTTAACAGGCCATACTTGTGTTCAGCTCCAACGCGGAAGTAGCTAATTAATCGCACGTACTTGTTGCAATTTCAGTTTCATACTTTCATGGCCTAAATCTTTCTCCTGTGAATTTTACATTTTTTGGCTTACCTAAATTGAACTTAACCTGCGGCTGGGACACATTATTGAAGGGTGTATGCGTGTTCTTGCACTCACATCATCCTTGTTCCATATTGTTCATTGCACGGATCCGAAATAATGTCAATATCAATTGCAAGTACATTCAGCGCCGCATAACAGAAGTAGCTAAAAGTAAGAAATATTTAATATGAACAGGAGTGACTTATTGGCAATAGTTAAAGGAGATATACTTGACGGAAAAGCATTCTTTGTACGTAGTATGAAGAAGTCTTATCGTGATGCTAACTTTTCCTGTTTCCATGTGAATATTTATAATACACGATCGGTAATGTTCAGAATACTTTCTTTTTTACTCCACATCATTTCCCCTTACAAAATATCTTAAATCGATGTTTCTGGCATGTACTACCACTCTCCGAAACAGTTTTGTAAACTATATACAGACACATATTAGAGAAAAGTATTCTCCTGAAATTATTTAAAAGGAATTATGTTAATCGTTAAGACGACGTGTACAAAGGAGTAGTAGTAAAGCGACTTCGTGCGGCTGTTTTTTTTTTTTTTTTTTTTACAAGATTGCCTTTTTTTTGTACAATATATATTAAAAAAGATGATCAAGTGTGTAATTTATACCTTAGGTCTAAACACGTAGCGCACACGTCTACTTTTCCTGTAAAACCATTCTTTAGAGCGCGTCTTCTTAAGCATACCCATATAGGCCCCTAAACATACTCGAACATCATATTTACATTGCCCGCAAAGCAGGTAACATTGTTTTTAGATGTTTTTGATCTTTAATACTATTGAAATGCATTGGGCCAAGTTGTATATTTCATCAAGCAATTCTGTGTTTATGCTTTTCATTTCTTGTTTCCTGTTTTCAAACTTTCGAGATACACAATCACTATCGGACCGTTAAATATTTAATCGACGAAAATCTGATGATTAAAGTTAACGACAGATTTAACAAACCGTTAGCGTTAACCGATGTTGATGAAACGGTCCTTTCTCCTAACCAGACGTTAAATGTGCTTAACGGGTTGTTAAATCTCTAACTAGCGTTGGTGAAACCGGCCGTGAGTATCTGCTAACAAACTGAGCCTGACTTCACTTTTCACCCTGGATGAGGTATGGCTGTTTATGTTTATTTATTACTATAACTCTGTATTCTATTATTTTTTCTTTTCACCTAAGTAATTACTACATAGTAAATTTTTACAATCGTCAAAGAAGTTGTCACAGATTCAGAGGTTAAAACTTTTTACCATCAGTTTGACTGTTTATGAGACTTAGTACACATATTTTCTCTCTTTAAAGAGAGCTTTCTGCACTGACGACACATAATTACAAAAGTTTTCGCATGTCTGATAATTTCTTATCAATGTCTGCTTCTCCGCGAGATAAAGTTGTAATAACCTTGCAGTTTTTAGCTTCAAGTTCTCTTATCTGGGATTGAATGTTTCTCTTTTGCAATCTCTTTCTATGTTCACTTTTCTTTTTCTTTAATGCATCTGTATATCTTGAGTGGGAGCAACGTACATATTGAAGCATCTTATTAGTCACATTCACTTTTAATGGACCACTCTCCACATAAGTAGAGTCATACACCATTCTTTGTGCCACAATTGTCTCTTCATGCAAATTTTCCACTAGTAAGTCTTTGTTAACTGAAAATCCACTTTCAACATTCGCGTTGCCATGCGAAAGTATAAGTGCCAATTTCACGATAGACCAAAGTTCCTCATATTCTTTGTTTTCTGTAAATATGTTTGCGTACAACTGACAAAGATTATCAGTTTCAAGAGAAAATTCCTTGAGCTGCTGATTCACTGTAGTGTCTGAAAGAAATCGGGTGTACTGCTGTTTTGCCACATCTGCTTGTGTTGAAGATATATGATTATTATCATGTAGGTAGATGAGTAATGTATTCATCCGAGTTTCAGCCTTACCAGTATCTTGAAGGATAACTGTGGGGTTCAAACAAGGAACTACACGTAAAACACCATACTTAATAGGACTTATTTCGATCATTTTCAATATTATTCCTACAAGAAACTCCTGACATTGATTTCAAAATTCTAGCTTCTGTTTATCTGATGCTTTACTAATTGTTAGCTGTTTTCTAGTTGTAAAATCAATGGATTGTGCAGGAAGAAAATTAACTCTGGAGTTCAAGTCAATTTTCAACAGGTTTGGATAATTATTTTGGAGGATCTGTTTATTTATACAACGACTCATCAAACTGAACAATACGTCAAGCAATGAACCATACAAGTACGGTATCACTGAATCTGAGGTTTGAAATTTCGTCAGGAACGGTTCAAGTACTGATACAATTGTGCTGAAGAAAGCAATTTTCGATAATGCCAATGGATCATCACAGGCTTCATGCAAACAGTTTACAGACACAGTGGATGGTGTTGAATTCAAATATTTCTTTACACTGGAAAGGATTTCCATGGCTTTTCTTGAAACTTCTACGTTTTCCACCCAACGAATTTGACAGAACTGTAATGGAAAGTCTGAATGGCCAGTTATGGCAATGAAGGCTGCACGACGGGCAGGGCTATCTTTGAAAAGTGAGTACATTGCTTTGAGAATACTATTAACCTTCCACTTACTTGCTGTGTGACCAGCCTGAAAAGAACCGTTTACCACATGCAAACCACATAATCCAAGTTCCAATGGTATTGGGTTAACAGGCTCTTTACTTAGATCTTCTTTAAGTTCCCTAAAAAAACTTCCAGTTTGCATGTGGTCCATCCATTGATACCTGAAGTAATTTTCTAAAAGGGATATCTTCGAGAGCTGCTGTGAACTTCTGCATTAAGTCTGATGCCCTTGTATGCCCAAGAAAGGTGTAAGTCAAATATCTAGATGAAACCTTTTCCAAATCATCGTCCCAGAAACGACGTATTATATCCATCTGTTCTCTCTGAACTACAGAATTGGGCGACTCATCAAAACAAACTACAAACTTTTCACACTTGACTCATCAATTTTTCCCTTAAATTTAAATTAAATTAAAAAAAAAGCTAGTCCATATGAAACTATATATGCTGCTCTTGTTACACCAAGCGAAAGCTTATTAGCTATTTTAATGTCAGGGAACATGGATTTGAAAAGATGTGAAATATCAACACTTCAATTGTAGGAAAAATGATTTGCTACCATTTTTAAAAGCCACAATACTTCAGCTCGAGTAACTTCACTTCCTTTAGCATAGTAAATCGTATTCGCATTACTTTTAGATCCCTCTTCCTTTGGAAGAGGCATGGTTTGTTCCGTAATTTAATTGAAGAACTTTCCTTCATGTTTGGAAATCACTGGTAACGGACACAGCTTCACATTTTCGTTCAAATATATCACTGATTTTTGGAGTTTTATGTCCTGTTGCACTCGTGTGTGATTTGAGTTTCATATGGCTAACTACAGCCTGACGACCCATATTACTCAGCTCAAATGTCTTTTTACAGCTGAAACAAAATGCTTGAAACTGATTGCGTTCAACAGGCTTCATAAACTTAGCCCATTCAGGATTTAACTTCTCATCCATCCAATCAGGACTGAAGTGTGACGACTTCTTTGTAGCCATCATCGCCTTACGAGATATACTGCCCTATAAAAGATATACTGATTTAATTTATCTGCAAGACGAATAGCTTCATTTAATTGATAAAATACACACATCTAAAGAAGTATTTCTAAGTTCCATTTAATGTAATCATTAAATGATTTCAACCTAATTAGTGTTCCAAAAATTAGCACACTCAACCAGTGCATTGCTGCAGTGCTTTCGAAAATGAAACTCTGACAAGATCTGAGACACTGAACATAAAGTGATGATGTATGTTTAAAAAAGTTGCCAATGAGAAAACGAGTTTTCTTTTGAAAAAATTCCTTCCATGAGATACAGCAATTTTGTCATTGCTATTAAAAAGTAGAACCAAAACAATTTTCTTCTTATGGAAGAATTTTATTCTTATGAAAATATTAAGGAAATAAAATAAAATTAGTAACAAAAACGAATTGGTAAAAATATGCGGTACTATGGTTCGATATTACAGCTTTAAAGCTCGGATAAATACTAAATTATGGTTCTTGCTACAAACATACAAAATTATACTATTACAGTGCAAACAATAAATATTCTTAAGTATGATAAAAACTATTGCTTATACTGTAATAATATAATACCGTATATTTGTAGTAAGAACCATAATTTATTTGTCCCATTTTTTATGTCTAAGACTGTACATAATGTATACAGAAATACATATGTCTCGTTTGAGTTTAAAATATTCAGTAGATCCGGAGTAATTTAAGATTGCAATTTTGCATTTTAACATTGCAAATTATTCGCGAACCATAATATTACGGCTGCCGGCCGTAATGATTAATAATTCTTGCCATTAGGCCTCTTTTATTTCAACTGTGCTTATATTACATTTCAACAAATCCTGCTTAAAAATACCAAAATCAAATATTGTATTACAAAGCTAGAGAAGAGATGGTATGATTCATTTTTCTTTATTACGGATTCTAATTTTTAAAAGCCAATTGTCAATTGTTGATGTGGTTTTGATTACTAAAGAGTATAAAGATCTACTAATACAAAGTCCAAATCTAAAAGATATGGTAAAGTGGATTTTAATCACCATGAATTGGATTATCCACATACACAGATCAGTATCTTTATGGAAACAACAAAAACATATAATAATTCCATGGGAAAATAAAGATCACAGTTGCATGAAAATAAAGATACATCAAAATATTTCACAGTATTCTTTTCTTAAATTGCTTCATTGTTGGCACACTAGCCTCCAAGTAATTTCAAAAGCGATTTATGAAGCATTATTTTTCCATTCCAGGAATCTAAATTGTCTCATCTCTAGATACTAACAAACAAACAAACAAACAAACAAAAAAAGCAAGTACATTCAAATAGTAACAGGGCACACTGGATTATCTATTTTCAATAATCATGCATCACTATAAAAGTAACAGGGAAATAAATCTTTTTTTTTTAATTTTGTAACAAGAAAAAAAGTCCAAAACATTCTTTTTTTTTTCTTTCTTTCTTTCTTTCTTGGTAATAATACATGTAAAAGTGCAGAAGAAGCTTTGACTTTCAAAATTAGAAATGCAGAAGTCAAACAACTTCATGCATTAAGCCAGGAAATGCCCTGCTATATTTTTTTTAGAGTGGAAATATTAAACCACTGGCTCCAGTAGCAAGAGTTGCCACCTCTTTCAAGCATTTGTCATTACACAAGAAATGCCTGCTGTAGCTAAATGAACTTCAAACAATAAGCTATCGAATTCCCTGACTTTTCCAGGTTTTCAGACGTTTTCGTGAAATCCCCTAACTTTTCCGGGACTTTTTAGTGCTAAGCTGGATTCCCAGACTATTCCAGGTTTTCCAGGTGAGCGAGAACCCTGGTCTTATATCATATACTAAATAATAATATAGACTTATACCGTCTACCTATTTTCGTCTGCACTAAGGAGCATGTGATTTTGAACCCTGGCGCTAGGTGGCTCTGGCGACTACCTTCCGTCGCTGCTTCTTTCCAGTAGAAGCCACCAGAGCCACACAAAATCACATGCTCTTACGAAAGAAAAAAAAAGCGAAGACGAAAATAGGTAAGCGGTATACGTCTATATTATTATTATTTAGTCTATGCTTATACTGTAGCATTCGTTCGCCATATGTTCTGATTTTCTGTCTTTATTCTATAGTGTACCTCGACTAATATATAATGTATACTTATACCGTAACGGTTATGTTTCTAATATCTGAATTGTTGTTATATTATGAATTATGACGTTGTCTATTGCAGTAACGCCCTAATGTCAATAACATTTTATTTATTTATTTTAGGAATTCAACCTATTTTTTAATCAGTACTGCATAAGCAAGATCAGTTATCGTAACTATTCAATTTAGTGTTTCTTGAAATACTAAACGTTCCAGTACGAATGTTCGCTGTAAAGCTCAAGTGTCAATAGATTCAGATTAAATAGTACAATCTTCAGGAAGTCAGGGTGAATATAACTGTCTTTCCCTTTCAATGATTGAGTAAATTGTGATAGTTGCCAACATGCACTTAATATATGATAATCGTAAGCATTTCGTGATGCCTTGTCACCACTACTGTTTAGCTTTGAGCCAGAACATGCGATTCTAAAATTAAAAGAGGACAAAAAGGGACTGACATTGAATGGCTTAAACCAACTGTTCGCATTCGCGGATGATGTAGATTTAACAGGAGACGATATCAATGCATTATAAAGTAACACCGATGTCGTAGTTGAAGCTTGCGATGGGATAGGTCTGCAGGTAAACACAGCGAATACAAAATACATGATAAGCCGGAACACTAGGAATGAAGGAAATACACACATCACAATTAAGAATGTATACAACACTTAAATACTTACAAGGGAAGGTCACGGTGGCGATACGAGCAAAGCCGAATGATACAAAGCTGTTGAAAGACCGTGGCTAGGGAAGTAGAACAACAAAATTATAGGTGCAATGACCCTAGGAGAACGTGAGTTTTACGTGCAACAGTGTTGCAAACTATAAACCCGATATTTTTCTCTCAGGAATGCGTTGAGATATCAGGGTCACGTAAACGCATTTCGATGGTTATATCAAATGGATCTGATTTCCATAATTAGAAATTATACTTATGTCAGGACTTTTTTTTTTTTAAGATCTGGCATTTTCGACATTTTCACAATTTTAACCTCCAACGCTGTTGATTGCAAGTATCTATGATGCGCCACCATTTTTCCCCTTATATCCAACACTAATAGGTACTTTACATATAGGTTTGCTCGACTGCCTTACTTGCGTTATTAGTATTGTGAAGGCCTCCAAAATTTGGAGGTTTGCAATGCTGTAGCTACCTTAGTTTGCAATCCTGGCAAATGAGTTTGATATTAAATGTAGTTTTGAAATATGTAATAAACTGACGTAGTGCCATTAAAAAAAAAAACTTTATATTGGGTAGCCAACACTGTTAGCCCTGCGTTAATGCATACTGTTTTAGGCGTTCCCTCATGGTGTACTTTCTTGGTACCAAGTTTGGCGACTTTTGCTTTGCTGGTTCAGAAGTTATTGGATATTATCTCATTTACCCGGTATACTGTAATTTGTTCGCACTTCTAACTTCCGTGTCCCCTATTTCCTTTCCCTCTGGCTATTGCACCTACAATTTTGGTGGTCTACTTCTCTGTACACGGACTTTAAGCTGCTTTATGTCTCATTCGGCTTTGCTCGTATCACCACCGTGACCTTTCCTTGTTAGAAGCATATGTAATTAGCAAGAACGAGGTCACAGAAGAAATAAAAAGTCGCTTAGCATCTGGCAACTCATGTTTCTATTATTCCTCGCAATTAATATCAAGAAAGCTGAAGTTAAAAATATACATAACAGTTATTCTGCCGGTTGGAGTACGACCCTGGCAGTTGAACATAAATTACGAGTGTCTGAAAATAAGGTTTTGAGAAGTATACTGGCCGAAACGGAATGAGATGACCGTAGAATGGAGAGGACTACATAATGAAAAGCTCCACAGACTGTATGATTCACACAATATTATAATAATAATAAAATCCCGAAAGTTAAGATGGGCAGGCCATGTAGCTCGGATGGGTGAAAAACGAAGATTATGTTCTATCTTGGTTGGTAACCCGGAGGGAAAGAGGCCGTTGCGATGACAAGATTAGAAGAGATCTTCGAGAGGTAGATGTTCAAGATGAAAACTGTCTTGATGTTGCCCAGGACAGAATCAAATGGCAAACGTTTTTTGTTACTGCGGCGATGAACTTGCGAATTCTGTAAGCCAGAGAGTGAGTGAGTTAGTTACACCTTTGTATTTAATGGCCTAGTTCTTACTTCAGACAAGGCACAAGGATCATGCTTCTGAGCAATTCCTGTGAGTTCATTAAGAGCATGTGCTCACTTCACTAATCTCGTTACGTAACACCAACATATAAACTTACTTGAATTCATGTCATAGTATACAATCATCTCAGCAGCGGCACCGGGACTCGGCAGGGCATTTAAATTATTCTTTATTCGTGGTAGTCGAAAAAACAGGTTTTCACCAATTAATTTGTTTTATACTTCTATATTTTTATTAAATAGCCAACACAAATCGATTTGCCACCAGTTTCATGGTCGCAAGTATTTGTTTCTAAAATGACTTCTAAAAAGTTTGCCCAAAGTGATATCATTGCCCAAGTCTAGCAACTCGATATATAATAGTTTCTCGCAAATAAATTACACACTTTCCCAAGTCGATATTTAATCGGGCCCAGATATTACAAGGTTATTCAGAGAATGCATAAAACAGGGCAGATTCTCTGTCTCCTAGGAGGAGGCAAAGACTTGTTATCCTTCTAAAGGGTGAAAACAAAGACAAAACTAACCCTATATCTTACCATCTGATGTTTGCTTAGCGTCGGTAAAATTTTGGAAAAATCTTAGTTAAAAAGATAAAAAATTCAAAAACAAACAACGATAAATGCACGATGCAATTTGGCTTTAGAAATTTGGAAATCCACTGATGACGCTTTGAGTACATTTTGCAACGCTATAAAAAGGGAAAAAATCGTGAATATATCATTGCAATCTTCTATGATATTAGCGGAGTGTTTGACAACCTCTGTGGCCAGTGCTCCTAGGCAGAATAAAAGACTTTGGATTTCACGACAGACTGTAGTATGTGATTAAACACTATTTTAACAACCAAAAAACAGTTTAGATGGGCCCAGGATAACGAGCCAAGAGAATTCCTACAAAAGTGTCCCCAGCGATTGGCCTGTGGACTGATCTGGGATTTCTTTCTGAACCTTGTCTAAAACAACTGGACAATATGGGAGAAACACTGCAGATTACCTAGTAGACAATGTAAATAAATACATAAGTTACGTATCATTTCACGGTTGTATGTTTTACAATAGTCGACAGCTTCTTATTCACGTTCCAGTGTTAAAAAGAAACCGCTGTGCATTGAGTTATCTTTCTCGATGTTCTGAACTGAAAATATTGCTAAAGAACCGACAGTGAGTAATTGTTGTTATTCATATCCGACTTATCTGAAACGATTTGATGCCTTATAATACAGCTGACTTGGAAAGTTCACTAAAAATTCAAATAAACTAAGATTTACACAAAACTTACCATTTTCCCCATTATTCCTGTTCCAACAGTTTCTGCCGCTACCGCTCGAACATACGCAGCGAGATGTTCTTGTACAAATACAATAAGCATCATTCCAACTAATCTTACAAGTTTAACTTTCCTGTATTTCGCCTTCGGATGAAGTCCATTTAGAACAGCTTTTCTGTACAGAAGCAAGAAAAATCAAACTGATGCATTAGTAAATGATCATATTCGTTAGATACTTAATTTTACGGTTACATGCCTTTAAGCGAAATTTGAGTTTTGAACTCCTACAAATACGACTATCTTGACTCAGAATCTTTTAATCACCTTGAATTGACAATCTACAGGGTGTTGCAAAATAACACCGATAAACCTACCTTATGAGATTTTTGACATCAACATAAGAAAAAAAATGCAGACCATCGAGGATGCACGAATGCTTCGTTTCAGCGCTATAGGCTGCCGAAAGCGTGGGAAAATTAACTCTAGTGTTTGAAATTTCCTATAACATTAACAGTAGAACTGAGGCGGCTTAGTATCCTCAACGACTTCAACCAGAACTATCCAAAAAAATGCATAATACATAATTGTGCATTGGAGCATACGGGATTCCCCAGAGGAAGTAGGGGATTCCCCAAAATTCTCTGAAGTATGGATACATCGAGATGAGCATGAATGAGACTACCGTCCGACAAAAAATAATAATTCCTTTGCAGCAAGTCAATATCTTAACCAGATTTCCTTTGCGGAACGATAAAAAAAAGATATGTAGTTGCATAACAAACAGGCCTAAATTACATACATTTTTAATGAACATTTGTGGTACTTTTATCAGAAAAAGACTTTCATTGCCCGGTTAGATGCCAATGATTACGTTTATCATCTGATTCACACGGGAAGTCGCATTATTTGTGCTTATTTCGACCCACATTTACTTCAGAGAATGTCCGGGAATACCCTACTTCCTTTGAGGAATCCCTTGCGCATTTATTACACAGTTATGAGATATGCACTACTGGACAGAGCAGGTTTGAATTCTTTGAGGGCACTACGCCGCCTTAGTTCTACTATATTGGAAATATCAAGCTCCAGAGTTCATTTTCCCACACTTCTAGTAACCTATAGCATAAAAGAAGTGCACCTTCGATGGTATATGATTTTTATCTTATTTTGATGTCAGGATCTCGTGAGGTACGTTTGTCGGTGTTATTTGCAACACGCAGTATAGATAGTTCATACAATTAGAAGTCTTACAAATTAGAGAGAGAGAAAAAAAAGGACGACGACGTGAGCCCACATATTTTGATACAAAAGGTTCCTAAGCTATGTAGAAACTTAAAGAGGGCTGAACTTAATGCGTATTCAACCTGACTTCTTCGACAAGTTCACAATATAGAACAATTTCATTTATATATATCTATATGTATGTGTAAAACTTTCTCAGCACCAACTTATTTAAAATTATATTAAAATGTCAATCGCTCACGAAAAACGAAATACTGTAATGACAAAACTTTTTACAGGGTTCCCAGGCAAATTCTAAATTTGATTTCCCTGAGCTTTCCAGGTTCTCTAATTATTTTCCAGAGATAAT